>ML777359.1:230193-244952 GCA_009831015.1 Picea engelmannii
AAGTGGGAGAGAAAGAGAGAGAGTGGAGGAGAGGGGAAAAGAGGGAGAGAGGGAAGGAGGGGGAGAGAAATAGGGAGGTAGGGGGAGAAGGGGGGGAAAAAGGGAGATATAGGGAGGGAGAGAGAGGGGGGAGGCGGGGAGGAGACAAGAAGTTAGGGGAAGAGGGGGGGGGGATAAAACCAGTGAGAGAGAGGGAGAGAGAGGAATATATATGTAGGTAGGCAGAGGGGGGAAGAGTTAGGTAGAGAGAGAGAGAGTGGGGGTGGGCAGAGGGGGGAGAGAGAGGGGGGTAGAGAATATTTCATGTTAATATGAACATGTGCGTTTTATTGTTAATAATAACATGCACGCATTCCTATTAATAATAATTCCTACACACATTAGGAACACGTGCACGTTCCTAAAGTGTGCATGTTATTTTTATTTCAATTTGTTTTAGGAACACACACATGTTATTTTACATGTGTTTCACATGAACATGTGTGCATTCTTGAGAGCACACACACATTCTTGGGAACATTCCTATGTGGCTTGTTGAGTGGAGGTTCAGGTTTGTTGAACTTGTCACATCATGAACATGCATGTTTTCCTGTAAACGTGCATGCATTCCTACGAGTGTGTGTTCCTTCTCACCATATTTTCACTTTATTATCTAGCAAATTTGTGCACTCACTGAAAGGAAAAGACGAAATCAGGAGTTGCAATAAGATGAAAAATAAATTGCGAGAAAAAATTCTACATTTATACTATGCCTAAACCCTTTTTCGTATATTTCAGAACTTGAAGAAAAACCTATCCATTGTGGAGGAAATCACAAACAAGTTTTATTAGTTGTGCATTCACGTGGATCACCAGGAAACTGATGATAAAATGGTTACATAGTATGTGAATTGTTTAAAATTTTCTATTCAATATGAACTAAGAATGCATAGGGTTCGGAACATGGAAGAGACATACCAATTAGCCTTAAAGGCTGAGGAAAAATAAAATTGACAAATTTCTCAAAGGAATAGAGGAGAAAGGAGGGGTACATCATCTACCTCAAGGGGTGTTTTTAAACATGGCATAGGCGACTCATCCCAAGGATATTAGAAAACAAAATATACTCGACAAGGTAACCTGCATCAACCATGAGGAAGAGGGTTTCAGAGGGGTAAAGGTTATAGTGGTGGCAGAGGAGGACCTTATGTGTGGTGTAGAGGGTCATTGAGAATTTGAATGCCCAAATTATAACATGCATGATCCATATGGATTATGGTGGCCTCCCACCTATTCCAACTGGTTCATTTTGGCAGTTTTCCAGTTTGGCATTTTTTCCTAGTTTTTTAGTCTGTGACTTGCGAGGCCATTTTGAGGCCTGAAACAACATTTTTAGGGATTGCCACAGTTGGATAAGACCTTTGATAGATAGTAGAAAAATGTTTACTCCTTGGATATACCTTTTCAATAGGCTATCATGTGCCTAAAACGGATATTGTGTGCAAACGTTATGACCTCGGGAAGTTGATGTACTAACTTACCCAAACGGGGCCCACATGACTTTTGGCGCTTCATCTCTTAGGGTTAGGTTTTTGTATGTCTAGGGTTTTTGACATTCCTGATTATTCTAAAAAGGAATTCATAGCCTCATTGTAAATATTCTCTTTCGAATGAGCGCAACTGGTACATCTCTTCTCAGAGATAAGCCGCCACCATTCCAACAAGCTTGTTTTTCGTTGCATTTTATAGTTTTAGCTTATTTTCGTATTGAATAGAAAACTAGTTTTACTGTATCTTTATTATTCTGTGTTAAGCATATTTTAATAATATGTATTCATTTAGTTCTTCTCGTAAAATTCGTATCAGTTGTATCAGAGCGGTCTTCTCCTTCGTGTCTTAATACATGTCCCCAACGAGGTCAGGGTACAAAGAATTGGGTCTCGAGTTTCTTTTTCTTGAGGACAAAAGCTCTCGCATGCCCAAACGACCTCTCATGGTAGGAGAAAATAAAGATGACAGGACATGAGATCCTTTCAAAATGTTTGTTGAGGAAATCCTCATGCAACATAAGAATGAGATGATGGATAGTTTCGTGCAAATCCTTCGGCGACTACCAACAAGCGACGCATCATTCTCCAGCGGAGGCACCACCCCCTTCAAGGTACAAATCAAATTATATATTACTATATTTGAAGGTCAGATAGACTCAGATGTTGTAGACAAGTGGTTGAATCTACTAGAATGGTATTTTTCTATCCATAACTTTTCAAATAGAGAAAAAATTACTTTTGTGCTCCTCAAAGTAGTTCCCCATGTCAAATATTGGTGGGAAACTTTCTCTGAGAAAAAGGAAACAAAGGAACCCTCATTATTTACATTCGCGGCCACCTGGGAATATTTCAGGGATTCTATTACGGAACAATACTATGTTTTTAGAAGTTATGATGACTTGTATATCAAATGGACCACACTTCGACAAGAAAGAGACCAAACAGTGCCATATTTCAAAAATATCTTCCATACCCTATGCACCAAGATGGGTATCAAAGATTCAGAGTGAAATATGGTGCTCAAGTATCACAGTGATCTGCATAGATACATCTAGAGAAAAATGGAGTTTATGGACATCTTGTCCTTGGGTGTGGCCTATCGATATGATGTCAAAAGCGAGCAGAAGCTCAAAAAAAAGATGCGACAATTTGGTCCTGGCAACCCCTTGTAGCAAAAACCAGGAAAGGGAATCCCCAACCTACAGAACAGAGATTAGAGAAAATATGGGCAGTATAAGGACAACCATTCCAAACATCATGTTGTATATGAGTCTAGGTATCATAGTGTTATTATTACATTGAACATGAAATTGTACAGGATACTTGAGGAAACCCCTCCTAGTGTTATTTCCTTGATCTCTGCCAAGCAATGCAGGAAGGTCATCTCTTAGGATGGAAAATTTGTCTTCTTCATGATTCTCTCTTAGAGTAAGAGGAAGATCACAGCCACATCAAGGGCCTTCACGGTCTATATCTCCACACAGCAGAAGCCAGTGGATAAGTTCATGGAAGAATACTCAGAGCTCTTCTCCTATCCTACCGGGGTACCTTTGTACTTCCAGGTCAAGCATCCCATCGATATGACCCCAAGTGCACCACTACCCAATGGGTCGGTCTATCACTACTCACTATTAGAAAACAAGGAGATCAAGAGGTAGATCTAAGAGCTTCTCCATAAGGGGCACATATGTCCCCTCTCACTGCCTTGTGGGAGGTGAATCCTACTAGTGCAGAAGAAAGATGGGACATGGCCACTGTACATTGATTATCGGGCCCTGAATAAAATCACAGTTCGGAACTGGTACCCGATTCCCCAAATCAACGACCTCCTTGATAAGATCACGAGGGAAAAATACTTCAGTAAGATTGTTCTGAAGTCTGGCTACCACCAGGTCCCAATAGAACAAAACGATGTATGGAAGACCGCCTTCAATTCAAAAGAAGGTCTTTTTGAATGGTTGGTATTGCCCTTTGTTTTGAAAAATGATCGAGCAAATTTTATGAGGATGATGGATGATATCCTATGACCTTTCACGAGTAATTTTGTAGTGGTGTATCTGGATTACATCCTCATATACAACAATACTTAAGTTGAACACTTGCAGCATATTCAACAGGTTATGCACACCCTGCGACAACACAAACTATATGCAAACTTGAAAAAATGCTCCTTCAACATGGACATGGTCCATTACTTATGATACATCATTGATCAACATGGTGTGCATGTGGATCCATCCAAGATCCAACTCAACATTACCCCTTTCCTTGGCCTACACCCAGTCTTCAATGTGGCTCTCCTTCGGCCATATTTCCCATCGTTATTGGACACCTCAAAGATAGCAGAGTAGTTGACACCAACATAGCTAAAACCTGGTTGCATGAAACAAGAATCCATTGATCATATTGTGGACACACATATCAAGGGAACCCGACAACAAAGGATCTAGATTTATCAACTTGTCAAAGGGCACCCGAGATGTGCAGCCGTCACATCTCTTCTCAGAGATAAGTGGCCACCATTCCAACAAGATTGTTTTCCACTGCATTTTACAGTTTCAACTTATTTCCTTATTGAATAGAAAACTAGTTTTATTGTATCTCTATTATTCTATGTTAAGCATATTTTAATAATCTGTATAAATTTTGTTTTTCTCATAAAATCTGGATCAATGCAAGAGATGAAGTAGGGACAACAACTTAGTTTAAACTTGGTCTAAGATGATAATGAAGGAGTTGAATCTGAGGTCCCTCCCGATATGGGGGAGAATCTCATGATACGAAGGTCGATGGTGATTCCTAAAAATGAGCAAAGGAAGAGTAGAATAAATGAATATTCTTGGCTTCAAACAAACACTTTTTGAACCAAATGCACTTCCGGGGGAAAGGTATGTTAATTTATTGTTGATAGTGGCAATTGTGAGGATATCGTTTCCAAACAAATGGTAGATAAGTTGAAATTACATTGTGAAACACATCCCAATCCGTACCAAATTGCATGGTTCAAAAAAGGGAATGAATTCACCATTAATAAAATATGTTTGATCAATTTTTCCATTGGTAAGACTTATAAATATGAAGTCTCGTGTGATGTCATTCAAATGGATGTATGTCATGCGTTATTGTTACACATGAAATTTTCACACCTAGGTACCTCGCCCTAAGTGTCGTAAGTGTCATATAAGTATCTCATACACCTTGACACCATGGAATAACACATGTCACAATCCCTAGCCAATGTGGAGGAGGCGTATATTACATGAAGGCCAAAGTACCAAGTGCACATGAATTATTATTAATATTCATGAAAAATAAATTAATTAAGTGTGAGAATCCACCTCACATTTGTTTTCCTATTTTTTAGGGAAGGTGGAGGATCTCATGGATGGTTGAAATATTTCCTCCTTAAAATCCTTGATAGATATTTCCTCCTTAAAATCCTTGATAGATATTTCCTCCCTAAAATCCTTAATAAATATTTTCTTCCTAAATATCTTGGAGATCCCATTTTAGTGGATCTGACGAGTGATCCTCTCCACGGTGGTTAAGCCTCCAAATCCTATATAATGAGGGATTTCCATGGAGAAGAAGGGAATAGAGGATTTTAGAGATACCAAACTTATGATCTCATTAAGAATGGTGGATATTTGAGGTATCAAATCTATGGTGTTGGGAGAAATCTTTAGGATATCAAACCTATGATTTTGGGAGCTTTGTGCAAGGGTTGGACAAGGAGGACTTCGGGAAGTTGTTGCAACTGCATCTATAGTCTATAAGTAATCTTCTTGAGTTCTCATATTAATATATTGTTTCACCAATTTACTTCTAACCTATTTCTCTTTACATATGTTTGTCTTATAGATGGATTTGATTGGACTAATCTTATACAGTATAATAGGAGTTATTTGTCTTGTTGTCCATTGCATTATAGGTGTCAAACAATGCTAAGGAGCTCGTAGATCAAGCTCAAGTTTGAGCAGTGAGGAAAAACATCAGAATAAGGTGCATCACACTTTATTCCTTCTCTTTTGATTTATGATTAGTTAGTTAGATTCAAAGGAATGTTAGTGTCCAATGTTAACATGTTTTTTTGTCTTGGTATAGGGGTCTAGAATCCAAGAGGATATGCACCTGTCCGCAGGGGAATTTTCCTACAATAAAAATTGGAGACTCCACTGAGGATCGACATTGATTTTTCTTTACTTTTATTTTCCCTTCCCTTTTCCCACATTTTACATAATTTTTACTGTTTCTTCATGATCCATTACCTTTCTCCCATCTTCACCAGAAATTTCACAAATTTCTGTGAATTCTTGGTGAGTTTTTATGATTTTTTTGGCTCTGTTTTGAATTTCTGGGAAGGGTAGCGCTCCCCTGGAGTGCATATCAGAGCTATGATATCTGATAATTACCCCCCTATATTTCTTTACAGAGCTCTATGGTGCTATGTTCCCTTGAATCAGGGAGCACTAGTCTCTTTCTTGGAGGTTTTCTGCCTTCTTCTGCTCAGTTTTTTGCAGTCTGTTTTGCACAAGTATTTACCCAAAATCTATATGTTGGTTTGTGAAGTTGTTTAGGTTGATATTTGGTACTTATCACTTCCTATTTTGTTGATTGGATATTGAAACGTTTTTCACAATTGTGAAATTTCTCTTTCTCGCTGCTTGTTTTGTTGGGACAGTTTGAGTGATTTCTCTTTCTCCTTGTCTTTTCATGGATTCTTGTTTGAACTTTCTTGTGTTCCTTGAATTATCATTGATTGTAGAATCCTTGATTGAGTTTTTTTTAGAATAGGTTATCTCCCACTTGTTTTCTTTCAGCTCTCATTGCTTTAAGTGCATGCTTTGTTTGAAGCCCTTTTGCTTCGTGTCTTTTGCATCTGCAAATGACTCTTTCTTTTAATTGAAAGTAGTGGAGAATTAAAGGATATGAATTTAATTTATTTATACATTAGAATAAAACAAATAATATAGTTTCATTCTTGTTTTTGGGTAGTAAAACTAGCTTGCATTTCAAGTAGCGAAATTTCATGGTTTTTGGCATTTTTGGTCTTGAATTCTTAAAAAAATTCAGTCTCTTTGGTGGGGGGGGCTAGAATCGTGTATTGGTGTATAGTCTCTTTGGATCATTTCTTGAGGATTTTGATATTGATGAGTTTAATAAAATTTTCAGACATTGTGCATCTGGGAATGATAAACATTTTATCCTTCTTGTAATATAGCTTTCATCGAAGTGAAATATTTTCATTCTCATTTCTTTGCATTGTTTAGAGTCAGTAAAAACACCATTTAGTCCACACCATTTTCCTCTTGAGTAAACAACAACCTTAAAATAAAGCGCTTATAAAAATTGATTAGACATTTTTATATTTTCTGGTAGCAAACCTACATTAGCTTATGGTGTAGGGATTTGGAATAGGTGTGAAAGATAACTTTCCAAAGTTGTAAAAAACATAGTATCTTGTGATAGGGAGAGTTTAAATCCACTTGCTACATTTTGTCCTAGGAATCCCTTATAACACAAGGGTCAATCATGAGGTTGCATTAAGGTTGACAAAGTTACTCACCCTGCTTTGTTGGTCTTAGTGTAGAGATTGCACGTATTATTGGGGGCACTTGAGAAGAAAATACTGTGCGGACCTTCTCGAGGCGATTTCGAGCTTAGATACGCTACCCTTGCACATATATTAGACTATCGACTACTTCCCCGGGAAAGATTGTTGTAATTGGTAACCTTAGTATCCTATCTCTTTAGGGTCTTTAGACGAGGTGATTGTGGAGGGGCAAGTTTTCATGGTACATGGAATCGACATTGGCCAAACTCACTCGGGATCCTTGGAGGGTATACCACGATTATGTGTCAGACCTCGCACAAGGGTGTAAGTCCATTAAGTAGGTCCTCGACGTAAATTTTCCACTCGGTATATCTCATCCCCTTATTATATTTTTCTCGCGATGCTGGATTTCATCACCAACTAGTGCATTCATTATGAGAAGGTTTTGTTTGTTTGCTTGCTTCCTAGATTTTTAGCGTGTGTTGTTTATTTTCCCTAGCAGAATCTAGGTTGATTATGTGTTTTATGGTGTCATTTCCCGAAACTACCAATGAAGCAACCCCTTCTCTGGGGGAACCTTTTGTTTTTCCTTCTTATGGAAACGTTGGTCCTCCTTACATCTCTACTTTGAGCCTTCCAGGTCTCACAATTGGGTTACCGATATGGTTGCTTTCCACTACGGTAATCTCGAGTGCACCTAGTGCTTCATATGTAAGCACACCACCCACACATAAACCTCATGTCGAATTTTCACCTTCTTCACCAGTTAAGTCTCCTTCCCTTTCTCCTTCTTCTCCTAGTGAAAGATCTAAAGAAGGTAGCCAGGTTGATAAGAAGAAGAAGAAACATAAAGAGAAGAAGAATAAGAACTTAAAAGGGACCAAGCCTCCAACTACATCATATGTTGTATCCAAGAAACCAATTATTGTTAATTGTACCGGGAGTGTTGATGAGATCAATAAGACTACAACGAATAATATGAAACACAAATTACCTTGCATTCTTTGTAAGGGTGACCACTTTCTGAGGGATTTCCCTAGTCTTCCCAAGGTATTATAAATGTGGTCTTCCACATCATCGGCCCCTGCTAGACATGTTGGTGACACCCCATCAACTAGTGATGTTAAGGTTGGTAAGAAGAAGACAATTGTCAAATTTCCTTGCATGTTAAGCGAAGGTGACCATTACTCTCACCTTTTTCCTTGTATGGATGAGGCTTCTTCTCTTTTGAAAAAGCTTGAACTTCCAACTGGTTATCATTAGATTTCTCCCATCCCATCGTTAGTTAATGGACTAGTCAATCTAGTTCCATCCCTGGTCAGTCTGGTTGATCAGGTGGTCAATTTGGTTTCATCCTCGGTTGAACCACTAAGCAAAGTAGTTGATCCAGTTCTGTCATCGATCAACCCCGCTCTTCATCTGAAAAGTGAAACCGAAAAGATTAATCTGGTCCCTTCATCGGTTAGTCCAGTTGATCAGGAAGTCAATTTGGTCAGGCAGTCATTCACTCTCACTCACTCCCCCCCCTCTCCCTCCCTTCCCCCTATCCCTCTCTCGTATTCACTCTCATTAAGCAGGTCATCAATGTAAGTTTTCCACTTGGTCTATCTCAGCCCCTTCTTATATTGTTCTCGTGATGTTGGATTTAATCACCAACTAGTGCATTCATTATGAGAAGGTTTTGTTTGTTTGCTTGCTTCCTAGATTTTTAGCGTGTGTTTTTTATTTTCCCTAGAAGACTCTAGGTTGATTCTGTGTTTTATGGCATCAGTTCCCAGAACTACCAATGAAGAAACCCCTTCTTTGGGGGAACCTTTTGTTTTTCCTTCTTACAGAAACGTTGGTCCTCCTTACATCTCTACTTTGAGCCTTCCAGGTCTCACAATTGGGTTACTGGTATGGTTGTTTTCCACTACGGTAATATCGAATGCACCTAGTTCTTCATATGTAAGCACACCACCCACACATCAACTTCATGTCAAATTTTCACCTTCTTCACCAGTTAAGTCTCCTTCTCTTTCTCCTTCTCTTTCTCCTTCTCTTTCTCCTTCTTCTCCTAGTGAAATCTCTAAAGCAAGTAGCCAGGTTGATAAGAAGAAGAAAAAATGGAAAGTGAAGAAGAATAAGAACCCAAAAGGGACCAAGCCTCCAGTTACATCAGATGTTGGATCCAAGCAACCAATTATTGTTAATTGTATTGGGAGTGTTGATGAGATCGATAAGACTACAACGAATAATATGAAACACACATTCCCTTGCAGTCATTTTAAGGGTGACCACTTTATGAGGGATTTCCCTGGTCTTCCCAAGGTCTTAGAAATGTGGTCTTCCATGTCATCGACCCCTACTAGACATGTTGGTGACACCTCATCAACTAGTTATGTTAAGGTTGGTAAGAAGAAGACAATTGTCAACTTTCCTTGTATGTTATGTGAAGGTGATATTTAATCTCACCTTTGTCCTCGTATGGATGAGGATTCTTCTCTTTTGAAAGAGATTCAACTTCCAACTGGTTATCATTAGATTTCTCCCAACCCATCGTTAGTTGATGGACTGGTCAATCTGGTTCCATCCTCGGTCAGTATGGTTGATCAGGTGGTCAATTTGGTTTCATCCTTGGTTGAACCACTAACCAAAGTAGTTGATCCAGTTCCATCATCGATCAACCCCACTCTTCATCTGAAAAGTGAAACCCACAAGATCAATCTGGGCCCTTCATTGGTTAGTCCAGTTGATCAGGCAATCAATTTGGTCACATACTTAGTTGAACAAGTTGACAAAGTGGTCAATCTAATCCCATCCTTAGTCAATCTCACTCTCCCGTTAGAAAGTGCAACCCAAACAATCGATCCCTTTCCATCTGTCGACCCAATTCTCCCCTTGGAGAATAAAACCCAAGTGGTCGGTCTAATTCCATCATCGTTCGATCCTACTCTCCCTCTAGAGAGTAAACCTGACACTGCCCACGTTTTTCTCGTTGATACATAATCTACCGTGATGGGGGAAATTCCTCCTCCCGCGAAACCACCTCCAAGTAATGAGGCCATCCTTTTTTATTGGGGTTCACTAGCTAGACCTCGTCTTCCCTCTCACATTCCTTTCAAGATTATAGTACAAGTTTGTGGTCGGGACGTTCCTCAGACATTTATAAATGAATGTGTGTCTGTTAGTATTTTATCCTCTATTGATTGGCAAGATTTGGGTTATCCTCAACTCAACTTGTACCAGTTACGCAAAATCTATTATCTTTTAACAGAAGAACTAGTCACCCTTTAGGAGTCCTTCCTCAGTCCCGTAGATTTAGGAGGAAAAACTGTCTTTATTGATGTTATGGTAGTTGAGGACCCCTTGGATTTCTATTTACTCCCTGTGTGAGATTATTTCTATGCCATGAAATTTATTGTGTCCACTCGTTTTCATGTGATATATTCCCCTCAAGATGGAAGAATTATGGATTTTGATCAACTTTCATTCATTGTTCTTGAATTGATTACCAACCCAATGACCTCTCTAAACAGTTCTTATATGCAAACGGTATCGCTCCCACCACAGGTCAATTATGTGGCATGATCTCCCATGCCTTCAGCTGTTGATGAAGATGAGCCTCTCACTATGAGTTCAGTCTCTTATGAATTATATCCAGTAGTTGACATAGTGATCTCTTTGGTAGGGCTATTGGAGCTTGATCTCCTTACCCCTATCAAATCCCTTGACATGTGTTACTTCCAGGGTGTGTTTCTTCCATTGAGTGAAGATCTCTTGGACGCCATGACCAAGATTTGTCCCATGACATGGTTTCCTTCCAGAGCATCATCCTCTTGGAGGCCATGATCAAGAACCTATGAGCATAGTTTATCTTCTCTATGGCAAGCTCGTTAAAAGATGAAACAAAAGCTACGAGCATAGTTACACTCTCTATAGCAAGCTCATTAAAAAGTCAAACAAAGGTCATGAGCATATTTTTCCTCTCTGTAGCAAGTTATTTAAGAAATGAAACAAAAATTTGGGGATTGAACCCGGAGCCACGAGCATAGTTTTTCTTCTCTATGGAAATCTCATTAAAAAATGAAACAGAGGTCCTGAGCATAGTTCTTTTCCTATTTCAAGATCGTTAAAAAATGAATAAGTCACCTCTCATACCAAGTCGATTATTTTCACTAGATATCGTAGATATTGAGTCGAGTCTTTAGCTATATCTCGTAGATGTTGAGTCAAGTCTTTCGTTAGGTCTCGTATTTGAACCTTCCTTTCATCCACCCTTATCATTTTTCATCTAGTACAAAAATTAGTGACAACCTCAAAGTCGGTGAATGAATTGAAGCTTGGGGGGGCATGTCTCCATCCTTTTATTATCATTTTGTAGTTATGCCACTATATTTTCAAGCTAGGGAAAGAGTACCAACCATCCATGGGTATCCCTACCTTTGGAAATTACATTGGGAATTTACAAGCATAAGTTTAATTTTGTTTCAAGCTTGTGTAAAAATGAAACCAATACCAAGCTTAGTCTTTGTTCTTTCTCGTTCTCGTAAATACATGAGAATGTAACCGAGTAGACTTTTATCACTTTTTCAGACTCGTAAAGGTTATATGAAAAAGGAACCCCCTGGAATCTCCTTTAATCTCTTTTCAGACTCTCTAAACATGAAAATATTGCTGAGTGATATTACTTCCTTTCACACTCATTAAAAGGCTTGAAAGGGCGTCTTTAGAGTGGTATTTTATCTCTTTTTCGGCCTCGCGAGACTAAAAATATGAAAAAGGAAAACCCTAGAGTCACCTTTAAGTTCTTTTCAAACTCTCTAACTATGAAAAACCATCGATTTTTCCTTCTCTAGACTCGCTAAAATCACACATTGAAGGGCCCATATGGGACCAAACCCTTACTTCTTCTAGTTCCTTAAACAAAGGAAGAGGAAATTACCAAAGGTGAGTTATATTGAGCATGTGTTACCCTCCTCGAGCTCGTTAAATTAAAAATAGGTACTCATCTATCCAGGTGGGGGGAAATTGAAGGAAGTGGGTCAATTTTTTTGAGAATTCTTTATGGCAACTTTTGTCGCCCTTGAACATGGAACATGTTTGTGTCTCGTCTTACAGTTGGGTAATCCGCTTCTCTCTGAGTCACACCAATTCCATATTTCGCCATACTTTTTCATCCAGTCGAAGGGTGCTCTTATTGTCATCACATTACATTTTGGTAATCGTCAAGTCAATGCTTCCAAGTCAGTTGCCGTGACTCATCATGTTCAAGAGAAGTTTCACTTCAAACCATCCATCTGCAGTATTACCAGTTTCAATACCCCTGTCAGTCCATGATCATATGATTCATCATCTCACATATCTATGTCAGTTTTATGTCGCTGACGGGGGATACATCAAGGCCCTCCTTCGACGAGTCTTTTCCTGTTAACTTCAACGCATCATCTAGGAATTAGAATTAAAAACTAGTTAGTACCTTGGGACTTGCATGCCTCAATGGAAGGCCTCCTCGCTTCTGACAGTGGCTTTACATCATTGACCTCTGATCGGATGATTCCACAAATTTTCGACCTCAACTCATTTATTCTTATTCATTGGATTGTACTAAGGTACCTTGGGAGTCATTGACATCATTGGTGATTTCCCTTGCACTTGTTAACGATTTACCTCAATGACTGGTAATCAAGTGGCTTCTATCTTTTTCGACATCCAAACATCTATTCACATGGCTATATTCATACAAAATCGGGATTAGGACGAATACCCTCAGTTGATAATTCACTCTGTTAAACTTATTTGCCCAGGATGCAAAGGATATCATTTGAGCATGTTGATGTATAGACTATCACATAGATCCACATTGTATTGGTCTGGGTTGTGTTTTATCATCTCGTAGCTCCACTGTGTATTTTTCATGGCTACGATTAGTTCATGCCATGGATGTATGGATCCACATTGTATCTTTGGTGGCCATATCCTTAGTCAATATTTTTCATGGATCCGCAGTGTATTGGTCGGCGACTGTGCTTTGAGTCATCTCCTATTCCGAAAATAGGTATGCATGCCTCAGAAATGGAACATATATTAATAATGTTTGATGGTTGTTTGCAACTTCTTCCAAGTTCTCCAACTCCACACCCTTGCATTAAATATTTGTAAAGTGTTTCGACCATCATTCTCTCTTCTGACCTCACACTTTAAGGACCATTTTGTTACACATGAAATTTTGCACACCTAGGTACCTCGCCCTAAGTGTCATAAATGTCATATAAGTGTCTCATACAACTTGACACCATGGAATAACCTATGTCGCAATCCCTAGTTAATGTGGAGGAGGGATATATTACATGAAGTCCAAAATACCAAGTGCACATGAATGATTATTAATATTCATGAAAAAAAAATTAATTGAGTGTGAGAATCCACCTCACATTTGGTTTCCTATTTTTTAGAGAAGGTGCAGGATCTCATGGATGGTTGAAATATTTATTCCTTAAAATCCTTGAAATATATTTCCTCCCTAAAATCCTTAAGAAATATATTCTCCCTAAATATCTTGGAGATCCCATTTTAGTGGATCTGATGAGTGATCCTCTCCATGGTGGTTATGCCTCCAAATCCTATATAATGAGGGATTTCCATGGAGAAGAAGGGAATATATGAGTTTAGAGATACCAAACTTATGATCTCATGAAGAATGGTGGAGATTTGAGGTATCAAACCTATGTTCTTGGGAGAAATATTTAAGATATGAAACCTATGATTTTGGGATCTTTGTGCAAGGGCTAGATGAGGAGGACTTGGGGAAGTTGTTGCAACTGCATCTACAGTCTATAATTAATCTTCTTGAGTTCTCATATTAATATATTTATTGGCCTATTTACTTCTAACCTATGTCTATTTACATATGTTTGTCTTATAGATGGATTTTATTGGACTAATCTTATAGAGTAGAATAGGAGTTCTTTGTCTCGTTGTCCATTGCATTGGAGGTGTCAAACAATGCTAAGGAGCTCAGAGATTAGGATCAAGTTGGAACAACGAGGACAACCATCAGAATAAGGTATATCACACTTTCTTCCTTATGTTTCTCTTTCTGATTAGTTAGTTAGATTCAAAGGAATGTTAGTGTCCAATGTTAGCATGTTTTATGTCTTGGTATAGGGGTCTAGAATCCTAGAGGATATTCACCTGTCCATAGGGGAATTTTTCTACAATAGTTATTGGGGAGGCCTCAACAATATGACATAAAAGTCATGCATAATGGAGAAAATAATACCTAAACCTTTTGGAAAGATGGATCTAAATTCATCTTATTTCCCCTTAAGGATGAGGGGAAAGCTGAGAATATGTTGTCAGAAAGAGAGCTTTTTAAGGAAAAGAAGGAAAGACTATTTTTCTATGTATTAATAGTGAAAAAGGAGTTCGAGAAGACATGGCAATCCATAATGAATTGGCCAATATACTAGAAGAATATGTTGATGTTATCCCTAATGAACTACCTGATGGTCTTCCACCAAAGAGGGATATTCAATACCACATTGATCTAATTGAAATATCCCTGATCCGGCTGATCAAGATATTTGCTACGATCCTACTGCTCCTACGTGTAGATCTGATACTCTGGGGGTTTCTGGATGCGTTTTAGGGTTTGATGTAGATGATCTTTGTTTATAGTGTTTGCATGTCAGTTA
>ML777359.1:282422-304520 GCA_009831015.1 Picea engelmannii
CCCCAAACCCTTCGGAGGTCCCCTAAGATTCTTGGATTTTTGTTCCTTCTCCTGTCACCCAGGATCCTTTCCCTGTTTTTTCTCTAGGGCTTGATGATAACCTGTCTCTCTAGGATCTCAGACGCTTTCCTTTCCCTAGTCATATGGAAAACCTTGGGGCCTTTCTGTCTCTTCCTAGCCTGGTAAGTCCCTTACCTGGCCATCATCCACTCTTTTCTTTTCCATCCCTTCCGGAACTGGGTTTTACCTCCTAACATTGTAGTTTCCATGAGAATTTCAAGTTTTTCCTCCACACATTGTTTGATTTTATTAACAATAGGAAACTTGTTGTTTTTCTAATGTTGTTTTCTCATCTTCTGTAAGGCCTTCTGGGACACTCACCAAGTGCACATCCTCTTTGGGTATATTTGAAAATGGAATAGACGAAGAGCGCAAAGGGGAAACAAACAATTAGACGAGAACTTGTATTATGGGTGTGGGAAGAAGCACCTTGGGGCACGATGGTGATGTGAAAGCCCAAGGGGTCACACACCCTTCTTCCCTTGTGATAGACGATGAAGAATTGGGTTGTGTTTGGGCAAGGGTGGGGTAAATTGGGAGCATGCCCAAGTAGTGGACCCATCTACACTTGGAAGCATGGGTGCACCAGAGAGGTTGGATGACCCCATCAACACACCCATGGAGAGTCACAACAATCGACACAAGGAAGAGCACAAGGAAAGGGTTGTGTGCCCAAGGATGGGGTGCGTCGGTCCAAGAGACATGATGATTGATGGGTGTGTGGGCTCATTCGGGTGCATTATGTCCATTTATCCATGTTCTTATAGGGTTTTTATTATGGAGTTTGACTTTATTGAGAGTAGGGTTAGGGTTTTTCATTATGCAGGTTGAGTTTGTTAAACATAGGGTTAAGGTTTTTCTTTATGGAGGTCGAGTTTTTTTTTTTTTTTTTGTAAATGAGTGTGTGAATCTATATTGCGTTATAAGGTTATAGTACAAAGCTGATGCTTGGAATCCCAGGATCTACCTGAACTGAAACCAGATCCAGGCTCCCTAAGATGCAGTATCTAAAAATAAACAAGAAGTGGCTGGCTTTCCACTATGGGAGACTAACCCAGGCTACCATAATCCAGTCTAAAAAACTTCATCAAACGAAAAAAAAAATGTCTAAACATAGTGGGGTTAGCTCCTACTCTGAGAGAGATGATCTGAGCTAGTCTAGGTTGATGACATGCTCTTCATCCCCTTCCTGTTGTGCTGTGTCCTCCTCCCTCTGTTCCACCAGATGTAGCTTTCTGATGCATGCAGGGGTTCCATTTCTGTCGGCTGGAGTGATATCTATATGGTGGACGTAGCGTAGATAGAGATGAAATTGCCCTGCCATCCGCTCCAGTTTCTCCTGTTGTCTTTTCTGGTTCTCCACCAGCCTTTTTACCCCTGCCTCAAGGTTAATGAGGTGGTTGAGAATTCCTATGCGCTCTTTCTTATGATCTTTGTTTTCTTTCATGTTGGTCTCCCCCCGGTCCACACAAATATTTCCTATCATCATTTTGGTTCTCCAAGCTTCCTCCACCATCCTGTGGTAGAGGGTTAACCTCGGTTGTGTGGCTTCGGGGTCTCGTATCCCACCTTCTTCCTAGGTTAGTGTTGACTAGGATTTTTCCCTGTGGGTGTTGTTGATTTCGCCCTCCCATATTTTAATGATCTTCTTCCCCTTGGTGTCTATCTTCATGTGGAAGGTTCTCTTTTCTTCCTTGGCCGCCTGTTCAATTCTTATCTTCTGTCGGGCTCTCTGTGGAGGTTCCTTCACCTGGGGGCCTCTCTTGTTGCTGGGTTTCTTCATGCATACCATCTTCACTTGTAGGTGGTGGTTCTAACGTTAGGTTCTTTCTCTGTTTTGTTTCACCCCCTTCTGGTAAGTAAGGTGGCCCATGTAATTGCGATGCCTCGTTCTGTGGTAAATTTTTGTGTCCCTACCTTTATGGAGACAGCCCGATTGCAGTCCCATCCTTGCAATCATGGCCTTCTCTTCAAGGTGGTCCTGCCCGTCAGGATCCTTTGTTCCAGAGCGTGTGTGCTTGATGATCTTGTCGTTATTCCTGCTCCAATTCTTTTCCCTGCTCATTGTACGCCATCCCTTTCCCCGTCCCATCTCTATACTTAGGTGAGGTGTGCTCCTACTTGGCCCTAGTGTAACCTTTCGTTCTTCATCCTTTTCCTCCTGCGAGTTATCTCTTCTGCTTTCCAATGGGTAACTTTTGTACTTCTTTTTATTGACGGGACCGTGGTGTCGTACCTTCGCCTTATGTGTGTTATGCGTCTGCATTTATAACCTTATTTGATTGGTGGGCCAACATCTCCTGTCTGGGACCTACGTGTCCTTCAGTGTCTGTTGCGCCTCCATTCTTATCATAATATTCCATACTACTCCTGTTGTCCTAGTATTTTTCTCCAAGTTGGGTGCAGTCTACCCGGAATTGACCTTGCGGGATGTTGCGCTAGATTGTGTCCAGTTATGGACCTTGTTTATTGACCCCCTCGTTTGATACTATGTCCGTCAGTCCATTTACTGACCTCCTCACCCAACGTAACTCCACAGTGATCCCTGCTCGTAGGTGCTCCTAGATTTTTTCAGTAGGTAGGCCAATCGCCAGTGCCTCTGGATTTTACCTATTCTGGTACAATTTTGGAGTTTTCTCACTGTGTTGATGACTAGTGCGGAGTCTCCTTCCACTATGGTGCTCTTCATCCCCTCCCAACTGAGAATCTCTAGGACTGTCTCTAGGGATCTGAATTTTGTGGCATTATTGGTTGAGTTTCCCAGGCTTCCAACGTATAGTCATATGATGTTCCCTTTGCTATCCCTAATTACTCCTCCCAAACCTGTTCTTTCTAGGTTTCCTTTTGCTACCCTGCTGAAATTCAACATGAGGGAGCCTGAAGGTGGCGGTTTCTAGTTGCGCTCACCTACTTGGAGTTGCGGCTGTGATCTGTTTGGATTGGGGTTGCGCCCACTTGCTAGTTGGAAAAACTCTAGGATTCAGGAGTCCTGATCCATGGGTTGAGCTCTACCCTCCTAGCAGTTGTAGCTCTTCACCGTCTCACGTATTATGGAGGTTATTGTTTCCTTGATCTTCCCTTCTGGCCAGCTTTGGTTTCTGAAAATGAGCCAGTTCCTTTCCTTCCATATCAACCATATGATCATTCCTAGGGTGAGGGTCCAGCAAAGGTTCACCTCTTCTTGGTCGTTGTAATTTTCTCTCCAAGGCTTGATTGTTCCGGAACTGTTACCACAGATCCTTTTGGACTAGCGGTCGATACTTGTTGCCCAATCCCACAGTTTCACAGTGTAGGAGCAGTTGTCAAGGAGATGGTTGGTTGTTTCTTCCTGAGTTTGACAAATATGACATCTTGACGGATCAGTGAAACCTCTTTTTCTTTAAGTTATCCTAAGTTAGGATGCGGTTTTGTAATATTAGCCACTGAAAGGCCTTAATGTTTGGACATTGGGGGTTGTTCCAGAGCTTATCCTAGTGTTGCACCAGGTCGTCTTGGTCTGGGTCCACCATATAGTGCCAGACCTCTTTTAGGTTGAATTCTCCTCCATATTTTTTTCCCCACCTCAATTGGTCCTCTCCTTCGGTAACTATTATTTTCCATCTACACAGTTCTGCCTCCATCTCTTTTATTATTGTTGCGGGTATCTCATTGTTCTGAGGATTAATCTTGTCCCATATTCTCCATTTGTTGCAGTCTAATCCCTACTGCCATTATTGATAGACATAGATTTTTCCTTGTGCGATGAGGTCCTATTGGAGTATCCCTTTGTCCGGGTTTTCCATATTTGGTTTCTGCTACCAAGCATCCTCCCATAATCTGGCTGTTCTTCCATTCTTGATTTCCCAAAAACTGTGTGTTTGAATCCATGCTTTGTTGCTCCAGGCTAGGTTGCAAATGGTTGAGCCTTCTCTGGTTCCTCCAAAGTGGATTCTGTCCTGGTCACAGGTGTCTGGTGCGTACTTTTCCTTCCATAGGTTTACCCAAGGTGTTGCAGTTTCTTTGACCCACTGCCACCAGAGTTTCTCCCCATATGCATTGTTCGTCGTTTGTGGATCTTGTATCCCCAAGCCCCCATTGCTTTTTGGCCTGCAGACTTTCTCCCAGGACACCATGGCCCATTGTTTCTTTGTTTCAGCACCTCGCCACAGGAATTCCCTCTGGATGGCTCTAATTTTATGTAGGATCCCCTGTGGAGTGGGGAAGACTGACATCATAAAGGTTGGGATGGATTGTAAAATAGTCTTGGTTAGGATCAGTCTGTCAGCTAGGTTAAGGGACCTATACGTCCAATTTTTTACCTTCTCCTGTAGCATGTTTATTAATCCTTCCCAAGTTGACAACTTATAAACTTTGTTTGTCAAAGGAATCCCCAAATACTTGGTTGGAAGTGTTTTTCGTTCAAAACCTAGAATGTTGGTCAAATTCCTTTAGATAGATGGATTGGTATTAAGGAAAAAGATCATCGACTTGGAGTGGTTGATCTCAGCGCCCGAGGCTTCCCCAAAAATATTCTAGGATTCGTTTGTAGGTTTTGGCTTCCTTGACCGTGGGTATGTTGTGGAGTAGTGTATCATCCAAAAAAGGTTGGTGGGTTGAATTAGGGAAGTTATCCAAAGGTTTGAGCCCTGTTATTTCCCCAGATGTTGTTGTGTTCTTTATGCTCCCGCTAATGCCTTCCATCGTCATAATGAACAGGAAAGGAGATAACGGGTCTCCTTGTCTAATCCCTCTCGTGGGCCAGAAAGGTTTGGTCGGGGCTCCATTGATTAGTAGCGAGTAGCTTGTTTTGGATACTAAACTAACAATACAACTGATCCAGTGTTGGGTAAAACCAAAGGCTTCCAAGGTCTTGATCATATAATGCCAACTAATTTTTTCATAAGCTTTTGCTAGGTCCAGTTGTATTAACATTCCCCGCCTCTTCTGAATTTTTAAGGTGTGAATGATCTCATGGGCCTGGATGATGTTGTCCTTTATTTGTTTACCTTCCATGAAGCCTTCATGTTCTTGCAAGATCAATGAAGGTAGAAGGGGTTTCAATCTATTTTCTATGACTTTGGAGATGATCTTGTAGATCACATTACAAAGTACTATGGGTCTGTACCGGTCGAAGGTTTTGGCTTCATTTTCTTTGGGGATTAGGGTGATCATGGCTGCGTTTAGTGCTTTAAGGATGGAGGCAGACCTTCTAGAGTCCTCTACTACCATATAGATGTCATGTTTGATGATTTCACAGCAGGATTTGAAGAATTCCATAGTGAAGCCATCTGGACCTGGTGCTTTCCCACTGGGCATTTCCTGGAGAGCTTGGTCCACCTCTTCTATGGCGATGGGTTTGTTCAGGAAGATGTTTTGTTCCTCTGTAACCAAACATGGAATATGTTGGGTTATCCTCTGAATGGCCTCCAATCTATCTTGATGCAGTTCTTGGGCTATCCCATGGAAGTGTCTAACCATAATGCTTTCGATCTCCTGATGGGACTCGCGCTCAATTCCATCCTGGTCCTTGATCTTCAGGATTTTTCTATGGGCTCTTCTAGCCATGGTTGTTCTATGGAAGAACTTGGTGTTCTGCCCTCCTTCCTTTAGCCATCAGATGTGGGACTTCTAACACAAGAGTGTTTCCTCCTGCTGGCATCGCGCCTCTCACTCTTGGGTCATTTGGAGCTCTTCCCTTTTCCGATCCTCCGTATAGCCTTCCCGCATGCAAGTTTATTGGAGTTTTTTCATTTTTTCTTCGATGTCATTTTTCTCTATGTTTATATTCCCGAAGATCTCCTTGTTCCATTCCTTGAGTTTATTTTTGATCTATTTAAGTTTCTTGTGTAGTTTGAACATCCTAGTCCCTTGCTCCGGTTGCTCCTCCTGCCACCATTGTTTGATTTTTTCTTTGAAAGTCGGGTGATCAATCCAGAGTTTATCGAATTTGAAGGGTTTGTGCTTAGGTGTTGTTTGGAAGCCAACTTCCAGTTGCACTGGCCAATGATCAGAACCACCCCAAGGTAGGATGTTGCAATCTAAGGTTAGCCCCTGCAAAATGATTGACTCTGATATAAGGAATCGGTCGAGTCTTGTAGCTACCTGAAACCGGTTCATCCGTTTGTTGTTCCAAGTGAACTGGCTATTTTTAGTTTGGAGATCTACCATCTCCACTCTGTCTATAAAATTTGACAACTCCTCCACATCTTGATCCAGTCTTCTCGTAGCACCCTTTTTTTCCGCAATGGAAGTGATAATGTTGAAGTCCCCTGCCAAGATCCAATGGAGGTTGGTGGCTCGACCTTTTATAACTTCTGGGTCTCATATCATTCCTTTATTTTCCTCTGGCCCATAGGGCCCATACAAATTTGTGCAAATAATCTCCTTGGTGTTTTCTATGATTTGCATGTGCACCGTTAGGGTGTACCTGGTTGCTTCAGCTGCTATTAAATTTAGGATTTGTGGGTTCCACAACGTGAGTATGTCGCTTGACCTTTGGTGGTATTCTATGGCTACTATCTTGTACTTGCGCTAGTGTTGTTTACTAATTGACTCCATTTTGTTTGTAGTACATTTCATCTCTTGAATAAAACAAAGATCCAGTTGTTCCTTCTTTAGTTTATTCCTAAGGATTCTTTGTTTTCTTGGGCTGTTTAGGCCTCTTATATTCCAAGTTATGACCTTAATTTAAATATCCGGGGGAGAGTGGGGAAAGAGTTTCTTGATCTTACTCGAGTTGATCGGTAGCGCTCCTAGCTCCTCTAGTGCTACGTTGTTTGATTTCCTACCTTTTTTCCTTGTCTGTTTGGGTGATAGCTGCGATTGTCCCTCGTCGGCTTTCACTCCTAGGTGTCCTATCTCTCTGTGTGTGTATTTTTGTCCTTTGGCTTTGGCTTCCTCCCGTAGGAGGAAGATGTATTGGATGCGGTCGAGTTTCTCTATTGGTATATTGTCAACTCCCTAGCCTTTCCATTGTTATAATATATGCGAAAGGTTTATGCCTTCCCTTTCCACCAAGTCTCTGAGATCGGGATCTTATGTACCTACTTATTTCGGGGTCATTTTTTCATCCCCCTCTGCGTCTTGCATGGCGGTGTTGTCATCTTTTTTTTCTCCATCCATCGGGGTTGCGCAACTCCCCTAAACTATTGTATTGTTTGGCTATTGGGTGGGCTCTTTTGTTGCTTGGTCTTTGAATTCTAGAACTTTTGTCGAGTCTTTTTCTTTTGTCGTTCCTTTGTTTGTTTGTTCCCTTCCTTCCGTTGTACTGGGTCTCCTAGGTATTTCCCACCGAAGTTTTATTTTTCTTTTTATTAGCTCTGTTCCTAGGGTTCGGGGTTATAAACCCTTCCTCATCTTGTTGTGTTTTGGGATTTGTCGCTTCCTACTTTTTGTTTAGAGGGAACTCTCTGATCAAGTGTCCATGTTCATGGAATATTCTGCTTCTAAAGGGGATATGTTCGTAATCTATCTTTTGGATCCATTCCTCATCCCTAAATTCCAGACTTATGGCTTCTGGGAGTGCTGCAAAAACGTCCATCTCTATGCAAATTCTTGCATATGATGTGTATCTTCCTTTTAGGGTGGCTTTTGAGGTCTTCATATATTTCCCCAGTTTGTTTCCTATTGCTTCAAAGGTAGAGGGAAACCAGTAGTCTAGGGGTAGGGAATAAAATCTTAGCCAAATACTTGGTTGGAAGTGTTTTCCGTTCAAAACCTAGAATGTTGGTCAAATTCCTTTAGATAGATGGATTGGTATTAAGGAAAAAGATCATCGACTTGGAGTGGTTGATCTCAGCGCCCGAGGCGTCCTCAAAATATTCTAGGATTCGTTTGTAGGTTTTGGCTTCCTTGACCATGGGTATGTTGTGGAGTAGTGTATCATCGAAAAAAGGTTGGTGGGTTGAATTAGGGAAGTTATCCAAAGGTTTGAGCCGTGTTATTTCCCCAGATGTTGTTGTGTTCTTTATGCTCCCGCTAATGCCTTCCATAGTCATAATGAACATGAAAGGAGATAACGGGTCTCCTTGTCTAATCCCTCTCGTGGGCCAGAAAGGTTTGGTCGGGGCTCCATTGATTAGTAGCGAGTAGCTTGTTTTGGATACTAAACTAACAATCCAACTGATCCAGTGTTGGGTAAAACCAAAGGCTTCCAAGGTCTTGGTCATATAATGCCAACTAATTTTTTCATAAGCTTTTGCTAGGTCTAGTTGTATTAACATTCCCCGCCTCTTCTGAATTTTTAAGGTGTGAATGATCTCATGGGCCTGGATGATGTTGTCCTTTATTTGTTTACCTTCCATGAAGCCTTCCTGTTCTTGCAAGATCAATGAAGGTAGAAGGGGTTTCAATCTATTTGCTATGACTTTGGAGATGATCTTGTAGATCACATTACAAAGTACTATGGGTCTGTACCGGTCGAGGGTTTTGGCTTCATTTTCTTTGGGTATTAGGGTGATCATGCTTGTGTTTAGTGCTTTAAGGATGGAGGCAGACCTTCTAGAGTCCTCTACTACCATATAGATGTCATGTTTGATGATTTCCCAGCAGGCTTTGAAGAATTCCATAGTGAAGCCATCTGGACCTGGTGCTTTCCCACTTGGCATTTCCTGGAGAGCTTGGTCGACCTCTTCTATGGCGATGGGTTTGTTCAGGAAGATGTTTTGTTCCTCTGTAACCAAACATGGAATATGTTGGGTTATCCTCTGAATGGCCTCCGATCTGTCTTGATGCAGTTCTTGGGTTATCCCGTGGAAGTGTCTGATCATAACGCTTTCGATCTCCTGATGGGACTCGTGCTCGATTCCATCCTGGTCCTTGATCTTCAGGATTTTTCTATGGGCTCTTCTAGCCATGGTTGTTCTATGGAAGAACTTGGTGTTCCGCCCTCCTTCCTTTAGCCATCAGATATGGGACTTCTAACACAAGAGTGTTTCCTCCTACTGGCATCGCGCCTCCCACTCTTGGGTCATTTGGAGCTCTTCCCTTTTCCGATCCTCCGTATAGCCTTCCCGCATGCAAGTTTCTTGGAGTTTTTTCATTTTTTCTTCGATGTCGTTTTTCTCTGTGTTTATATTCCCAAAGATCTCCTTGTTCCATTTTTTGAGTTTATTTTTTATCTATTTAAGTTTCTTGTGTAGTTTGAACATCCTAGTCCTTTGCTCTGGTTTCTCCTCCTGCCACCATTGTTTGATTGTTTCCTTGAAAGTCGGGTGATCAATCCAGAATTTCTCGAATTTGAAGGGTTTGTGCTTAGGTGTTGTTTGGAAGCCAACTTCCAGTTGCACTGGCCAATGATCAGAACCACCCTAGGGTAGGATGTTGCAATCTAAGGTTAGCCCCTACCAAATGATTGACTCTAATATAAGGAATCGGTCGAGTCTTGTAGCTACCTGAAACCGGTTCATCCGTTTGTTGTTCCAGGTGAACTGGCTATTTTTAGTTTGGAGATCTACCATCTTCGCTCTGTCTATAAAATTTGACAACTCCTCCACATCCTGATCCAGTCTTCTCGTACCACCCTTTTTTTCCGCAAGGGAAGTGATAATGTTGAAGTCCCCTTCCAAGATCCAATGGAGGTTGGTGGCTCGACCTTTTATAACTTCTGGGTCTCATATCATTCCTTTATTTTCCTCTGGCCCATGGGGCCCATACAAATTTGTGCAAATAATCTCCTTGGTGTTTCCTATGATTTGCATGTGCACCGTTAGGGTTTACCTGGTTGCTTCAGCTGCTATTAAATTTAGGATTTGTGGGTTCCACAACGTGAGTATGTCGCTTGACCTTTGGTGGTATTCTATGGCTACTATCTTGTACTTGCGATAGTGTTGTTTACTAATTGACTCCATTTTGTCTGTAGTACATTTCATCTCTTGAATAAAACAAAGATCCAGTTGTTCCTTCTTTAGTTTATTCCTAAGGATTCTTTGTTTTCTTGGGCTGTTTAGGCCTCTTATATTCCAAGTTATGACCTTAATTTAAATATCTGGGGGAGAGTGGGGAAAGAGTTTCTTGATCTTACTCAAGTTGATCGGTAGCGCTCCTAGCTCCTCTAGTGCTACATTGTTTGATTTCCTACCTTTTTTCCTCGTCTGTTTGGGTGATAGCTGCGATTGTCCCTCGTCGGCTTTCACTCCTAAGTGTCCTATCTCTCTGTGTGTGTATTTTTGTCCTTTGACTTTGGCTTCCTCCCGTAGGAGGAACATGTATTGGATGCGATCGAGTTGCTAGGTTGGTACATTGTCAACTCCCTAGCCTTTCCATTGTTATAATATATGCGAAAGGTCTATGCCTTCCGTTTCCACCAAGTCTCTGAGATCGGTATCTTATGTACCTACTTATTTCGGGGTCATTTTTTCATCCCCCTCTGCGTCTTGCATGGAGGTGTTGTCGTCTTTTGTTTCTCCATCCATCGGGGTTGCACAACTCCCCTAAACTATTGTATTGTTTGGCTATTGGGTGGGCTCTTTTGTTGCTTGGTCTTTGAATTCTAGAACTTTTGTTGAGTCTTTTTCTTTTGTCGTTCCTTTGTTTGTTTGTTCCCTTCCTTCCATTGTATTCTGGGTCTCCTGGGTATTTCCCACCGAAGTTTTATTTTTCTTTTTATTAGCCCTGTTCCTAGGGTTCGGGGTTATAAACCCTTCCTCATCTTGTTGTGTTTTGGGATTTTTCGCTTTCTACTTTTTGTTTAGAGGGAACTCTCTGATCAAGTGTCCATGTTCATGGAATATTCTACTTCTAAAGGGGATATGTTCGTAATCTATCTTTTGGATCCATTCCGCATCCCTAAATTCCAGACTTATGGCTTCTGGGAGTGCTGCAGAAACATCCATCTCTATGCAAATTCTTGCATATGATGTGTATCTTCCTTTTAGGGTGGCTTTTGAGGTCTTCACATATTTCCCCAGTTTGTTTCCTATTGCTTCAAAGGTAGAGGGAAACCAGTAGTCTAAGGGTAGGGAATAAAATCTTAGCCAAACTGGTACCTTTTTGAAAGTTTCTTTCTCCGGGGAATTTTTTTCTTTCGAGGGCTGTATGTAGAGTCCCGCTGAGGCGTGGAAGTATGGACCTCCCTCGAAGACTCTGTCCCAGTCCTATAGGTTAATAAAGACTGCTGTGAAGAAACCCTTCGAGCCGAGGTGGAGCTCCACTTCTCCATTTGACTTCCAGTGATATTTAATCTAGTTGCGCAGAGTTCATTATGTGGGCCATAACCCCATGAATTTTCATATGAGTGCATGCGTCTCCATCTGGTCCCTATAGAGTTGCGTTTGGGGGTCTTCTAGTACTACCTTGGGTAACATTGCTAGTTTGGGCTTACAGGGGTTGTGCCCCTCTATTCCGTTAGCCTTCGTGGTGTCTTGCGCCTCTTTCTGAGTTTTCTTAGTGACTTCCTCCCTAGTCTCATTTTTGTCCTGGCTTATCTCTTGATGCTTCCTTGGGTATGATCCCGAGGTTCCTGTCGTTGGTGCCTTGAAAATTCCACTGCTTGTTCCTTTTCCTTTGTCCACCACTACCTATTTGTATGAGGGGGTTCCCTTGCCCCCCTGCTTACTGCTCATGCTGTTCTCTGTTGTAGCCTCACCTATCAAACCCTAGCTCGCCGCGACTGTCAAACCGTAGCTCTCCCTCCCATCTCTTGATTAACATTCCATATGGAGGTTGAGTTTGTTAGATATAGGGAATGTGTTCTTTATATTTGGGCTTTACATTGGTTTATCATGAAATTTAAATTAATATTTTTTTATATACTTTAATATCAATTTTATAGTAGCCCAAAAGGATGAAATTTGATAGGAAAATTTCTTGTAGCCCTATGTTTTTTCATTGTGGAAGTTGACTTGGTTGAAGATAGGGAATTTATTATTTATATTTGGCCCCCTTTACACTCCTTTACCCATGAAATGTTAATATATTTTTCCTTTCTTTCTTATGAATACTCTAATATCAATTCTATGGTAACTCACACAGATGGAATTCCAAAGGAAAATTACTCATCATGACCCATTTTAAGGCATTTTACCTGTCAAATACAATAAACAAGTTACTTGTCAAATACAATAAAAAAATTACTAGAACCATCATCCATCTTTGTTGGAAATCTTAAAACAAGTAATAGAGTGATCCAAACCATCAAATTTCATGGGTTGGTTTTGAAATTCCAATCCTATTCATGGATTATGTTGATAAGGATTTTTAACCCTCATCAATCCATGCTAGAGTGCTAGGAAAAATCTTCAAAACATGATTCCAATATTTTACTACGCCCTAATTCACTTCTTCATTTCTTTCAAATTACAAAAGAAAAATGTTAAAATGAAATCTTAGTACTACAAACAAGATATAAACACAGTCTAATTATATTTGTGTTTCAAGAAAGTTTGATACCATATATCCATAGTCAAATTAAATGAATACAATTCCCATTCATAAATAACATCGATGGCTAACAAAATTTTAGTTAAATAGTTATAAATTAGATTATTTTTCATAAACCATTGACAAAATCCATAAAGAGAGACTCCAATGGTTAAGTGGGATAGGTAAAATCCAATAGGGACCATATTTATGATTAGTAGTATTTTTACCATGCCACAAAGGGGGTAGTTGTTGATGAAAGTATCAAGCTAGTGTTGCACAATAGGCCAAAATAAGTGGCATTGGAGTGCTCTTGAGTGATCCGGATTATTTTCGGCACGAAATGAGAGTGGAGATATAATAACGAAATGCATAGAGATATCACATATATCCAATAATATAACATAAATATATCATAAATGAAACCATAAACAAAGAGATATAGTAATACACAATTTATATTAATGAAAGAAATGTACAAAGACTATAAAAATACAGAGTGAAAGACTCGCTAGAATGGTGGCAACTTATCTCTAAGAAGAGATGTGTCAGCTACTCACATTCGCAAGAAGATGATTACAATGAGGCTCTGAAGGAATTTTTATAATAAGCAAGAATGCCAAAAACCCTAGACATCCAAAAACCCAACCCTATGAGATGAAGCACCAAAAGTCATGTGGGCCCCGTTTGGGTAAGTTAGTACATCAACTTCCCGGGGTCGTAACTTTTGCATACGATCTCCATTTTAGGCGTATGATAGCTCGTTGGAAAGGTATTGTCTAGGAGATTCATTTTGGGGGCTCAATTATGCCTTCGACTATCATTGAGAACTTGTATTATGAAAAACCTTCATTTGGGCCTTCAAAATGGCCCCAAAAGTTAAAAACTACTAAAAATAGTAAATTGCCAAATTTGCCAGAAAATTGTTTTGAGCCAGTCGAAAAAGGTGGGTGGCCACCGATATCCACCTGGATCATTGAGACACCTAAAGAGTAATGAAAACATGATCATGAATCCTAGCTAGTTGATGAAAAAATGAAGAAATGTTGTGGTGTTCCTTCAACAACTGAGAAGAGGATGATGGCTACAAAGTAATGGGAAAATTGTAACGAGAAAAATGAGTATATCCATAAGAGGCCTCAAAAATAGGGGGTTCATGGGATGTTGTATGTTCAAGAGTAGGGTGATCACAAGATGTAGGAGATATATGACTAAGTTATCGAGTTCAATTTTACTACAATTATTTTGAAAAATAGATCTAATGTGGTGTGTTATTAAGAATGTAGAAGATTATGTATATGCATAAACAAATTATGAAATTAGAGACTCAAGAAATATTTCAATGGCTAAAATCTAGAAGAGAAGACTATGTATAAAGAACCAAACAAAAAAAACCATACTTAATGGCTCATAGGAGTGTAGTTCTTAATGAATGTGGAAGATTGAATGTGAACATAGAAAAAACATGGGCCATGATTAAGTGTTGAACAACCAAGTGATGTTACCATTGAGTAAAGAAGAGAAGAAATGATAGTAATAATGAAGGACTAGACCTCGAGTAATGATTTTTGAAGTAGAACAAAGAAATTTATCTAAGTCATTGAGAAAATAAATGTTTCTTAACACCTTTGTTTGTTAAACAATTAAGAGTTGTGCAATAATGTCATTGATGAAAAATGGTCTACACTCCCTGCCAACAACCTTTGGATGCTCGTCCCTCTCTGTTATGTTGTTAAGGGAGAATAAATCTATTAAAGAAGTTCCTGGAAGTTTCCTGAATGAGTTGCACTCAGTAAGGGTCCTTGATCTTACTCAGACTAGCATAACGTATATGTCGTCCTATATCGGAAATATGAAACATCTTGCCTCCCTCCAACTAGGGAAAACGAGCATCAGTGAATTGTCAGAAATAACTTGCGACCTAAAGGAGCTTCAATTATTGAATGTTAGTGGTTGTCACCAATTACGGTTCCTTCCGGAGAGGGTAAGTGAGCTCAAAAGTTTGAGAGCCCTCGACATAATCTTTTTCCAAAGGTTGAGACATCTTCCATGTGGCATCTTCGAATTGGTTTCACTGGAAAGATTGAGGATGGAGGGAATCATGATTGAGTTGGATTTCAAGGAGGACGCAAATGCGAAAAGAAATTATGGTTTTTTAAAGGAACTGCAAAGTTTGAGTCATCTCAGTGTTCTCCAAGTCGAAATAAAGTCGCCAGTCAAGGAGGGGGTTATGGGAAATTGGTCAAATATGAGAGATTTGTCACTGGATTT
The DNA here is from genome assembly GCA_009831015.1 of Picea engelmannii. Lineage (NCBI taxonomy): Eukaryota > Viridiplantae > Streptophyta > Pinopsida > Pinales > Pinaceae > Picea > Picea engelmannii. Next base: position 297,090 of record ML777359.1, read on the forward strand.
TGAGGATGCAAATCAAGATTACCTTCCGCAGGATATGCAGGCGATGAAAGATACAAATTTTTTTTGTCTTTATGGATGCGATGTGGAGCGACTGCCCTATTGAGTTAGTGAATTCTGAAAGCTCGCATGCCTTCAAAACAGGTCAGTATATATACCAATATATAAATGAATATATATAGATATATATATATATATATATTTATATTTATATATATAATTTATATATATATATATATATATATATATATATATATATATATATTGACATGTATATATGTCGATATATATACTAGTATATATATCAACTAGTATATATGTTGGTATATATACCAATATATATGCTAATTCATTTTTTCAGAGATCAAAGTTCTTTGACCTTAGGAATTATAACCATGGGATCTATGACCTGACATATATATCGACATATATATTAGTCAGTATATATACTAGTATATATACCGACATATATATATGTCAAACTTATTGAGTTCATAGTTCTACATATATATAGGTCAGTATATATATCGGTATCTAAATCAGTATATATATCGACTTGTATATATGTCGGTATATATACTAGTATATATTACGGCTATATCAATATATATATATATAGAGTCGAGGGTTCCATAAAAATATAGTCAGGGGTTGATATTGAGATCTGTCGAGAGAATACACAGATTCGTCGTGAAGTAGGGATCCGTGTCAAGGGTACCTTATTTTTATAGAAGAGATATGTCTCTTGAGGCAGAGATCAATCATGAATAATTTTCCCCGTCTTTTCGAGTGCAGAGATGATACAAGGTCGATACCGAGAAATCCATCAAGAAGCTAGTAGAGACCCGTTGCAAAGACCCGGTTTTAATTTTTTTATTTAAAAAAAAATGATTTTTGAGGTTTAGTGCACCGATGGGTGGGTCCATAATCAAACCGGCCAAGGAGACATAGATCGGTCGATTCAACTGGTTTGATATCAAATCATATTTGACTCGGCCGGTTTGATACCAAACCGATCACCGAGTTGAGTTGAAGGATAGTTCGATCCGGCCAACATCCGGTCGACCGGTTTGGCGATATAATATTGACCCAGTCCGATTTTAAAAGCTAAGCTCTCAATGGTTACCTAATTTTTTTAATTGAAGTGATCAATTATTTCTAGTTCTCTTCTTATTCATTATCAATGTACACAATTTAAAAAAAAATTACATTGACAATTTACTTTTTATTCACTATCAAATTGCATCAATTTTTACTATAAAAAACTTCACATTTTTGTTTTAATAGGAAATGGTTTGATTTACTTTCAATCTTACTTCCATTGCTTGCATTATTTTTCTCACTAAATAAATGTATCTATCATTGTTTACATTGTTTACAACTTCTTCCTTTTCCTGTTTACAACTTCTTCCTTTTCCTTATCATAACAAGGCTACCTTATTCCCTCCAATCTTTTCAACAAACAATAACAATAATGATATATTTATAGTGTAAGCAAAGTTATATAGGCATTGGGAGGAGAGTGACGAAGCATGGAAGATTGATAGGATAACATAATCCTTGCTTCACACCATCATACCCGAGTCATATGGGGGAGGCAGCCCTACACAATCATCATACTCAGTTAGTGATTCACCCCTCAAAAATTGATAATCATCAATTCTATTTTGGGGCACTAACTACATGGGATAAATGTGGTTTGCAGTGAAAAAATATCCAATATCTGTTGTATGGAACAAGAGAGAGAGCTAGGAAAAACACACGACTTTTTAATTTAAAAATTGTCTATAATAAAAATCATATGTTTGCTAAACTTTCCTTTAAATTTTTTTAAATGTATTACTTCCCAAATTTCACAATATTGTGAAATTTTTTCAAATTATTTTATTTTATTTTATATAAAAATTTAAAAACAATTAAAACCATGATAAAAAAAAGCCATATCACTAAATTACACCTCTTTGAAAGTGAAGCCAAAATATCATAACAAATTGGAATATAAATGTTTGAATATAATATTACTCAAACCTCTCGGTAATACGCCCAAATCCATCTAAGTAAAAAGATCATAACAAATTATAATAGGAATGTTTGGATTTGATAGTAATCCAACCAAGCGATAATGTACCCAAATTAGTTTATACTTATGTCAAAGGGTTAAGGGTTTCATATATGAATCAGTTTTCAACACTATGCTCTAATCTTCATAAATGTTAATGTTCTACTCTACACTATCCAAAAATAAAGAAGTCTTCGTTATAGATTATTTTATCAGGTTGAACAAGAAATTTTCAAATAAAATACGAATGTGTTAACAGTGGCTTAAAAATGATGTTTATAATAAAATTGTCTTCAAAAATATGCTCTTATTTTTAAGAAATTCTCATGTCACACTACAATTTGTGTTGAGCCACTCCAATATCGGTTTTCTATAAGACTAGGAAATTGAATGACTTCAATCCAGTCAATAAGCCGGTGGGTATATTTAACTCTTTTGAAAAATGTTAATCTTCTAAAATTATAAAAAGAATATTGAATCCATATTCCTAAATGGGATGAATAAAAGTGAAGATTTGTGGCACTCCATGTGAATTGATAAACAAATTCCATTACAGAGATATCAACATTAGTCCAACATTATTTCTATTAATCGGTGTTATGCTCACAAGATCAGACAGCATGAATGGACTCCATCCTATGCGTCTTCTCATAGAAGACACAACAACGAGAATATTGGCCTGACTCATGGCATAAATATTGAGCCGATCAAGAATTAGGCATCGGAGAGAAGCATTCTCAGCCAACTCTACTATTCGTACAGCCACTGTGCACAGGACCTGCAACCGGAATGGAATGCCATTAGCTGCAGGAAATACAAAAAAAATTAAAATATAAATGGAATATAAAAAAATGACCAACAGAACTCGAACAAGAAACCTCTTAGCATTTCATTCACAGATAGGCCGCGTGTTGACCTTGTTCTAGTCGACCTCTTACGATAATTTTCTAGTGCCTACGACTATGAAATACATCCATTCATTTTGTGGATGTCCTGAGATGATAGTTGTTATGCGCTAACTCAAAAATGAAGAAACAAACCGCAGGAATTCCGGTATGCGAGATATTCATGGAGCACACTACGAGGTACCTCCGGAGGACTTGTACGAAAGGTAATTCAAGAGGGAAGATTTCTCTCGAGTTATCCTACTCTTATACCTACTTTGTGGTAAAGGTAATTCAGGAGGGAAGATTTCTCTCGAGTTATCCTACTCTTATACCTACTATGTGGCAGATGCATGTAGACTCTTATCTATCACCAATCCATGGGAGCTCGCTATTTATGTTTCCTAAAACATCTTTTAATAAAATATTTACTAGTTCTAGTTTATATATATATATATATATATATATATATATATACATATAATATGTTTTAATAATTTTAATTTAAAATAAAATAAATTTATTAATTATTAATTAAATATTCCGTATTAAATTTTAATAGATGTTATAAAAAATGGCTTAACCAATGAAATAGGTTAGTGAACAAAATGATTATTAATTTTTTTTAAAGTACATAATAATTTTAATTTTAGATATGAAGTATTGGAAATTTTTATATATGTCCATATTAATACATTCTTGAAGCATTATAATAATTATGAATGTATCTTCCTAACCTGTTAACTCATTAAGTATTATAAGAATTTCAGTAGTTTTTCTTAATGTTAACTCATGAAAATAATGTAGATTTAGGAAAGCTTCAACCCAATATATTCAAGCATAAAAATGAAATTCTAAAACAAATAAACTAGTTCCTTACTATTTTTATTAAATTTTGATAGACCAAAGTCTATCAAAATGCCTACTTATCTAGTTTTCTCACTTTTACCCAACTTTGACAAAATGTGCAACAATGCACAATTATGCATGTTTAATGAAATCCAAAGAGAAACATTTTAGGATAAAATTGGAAATATGGAAATGTAGAAAAATGGAAAATTACAAAGAAAACACACTCCAATTTGAATCATTTAAATTGTTTTAACATACCCACTTTAATTAATGCTTATGTAGATATAATGTGTGGTTTCCACCAAAACGATGTAATATGTGAATTGTATTTCTATGTTTTAATAATAAAATGTGATGCCAACTGCTAAGGGGTCACGAACAAGAGATGGGGGCTAAATTAATCCACAAGAGAGGGGATTGTCTAGGATAATGGCTAAGAGGAGTCCAATGGGGAAATAGCCCTTGTATATTAATTTAACCCATTTTCCTAAATTTGCTAATTGTATATGAACCTTCCAATTTCTAATTGAGTGTTCCCAAATCCAATCATTGAATATGTGCAAGAGGGTTTTTGTGAGTGGTTACATCCCAAAGTTATTTGACACATGAGGGTTGAGTGGAGGCGTGTACATTATTCCAGGTTGTATATTATTCATGGGGTATAAACATGGCTGAAAAAAAGAACTATGAAACAGGAAGATAATTAGGCTCCACAACAAACAATCTCCCACTTACAGACCGATCACAACAACTCCACTATTGTTGTACCTACTGGACTATACTCCACCTTGGACCTGGAAAATTTCTCAACTTCACCTTCATGCTTGAAGACTAACTGAAACTGAGCAGGAACTTAGTTTCTCCCTTGTTACTCCCTTTGTTAACCTGTCCACAAGATTATGGCTAGTGTGTATCTTTTCCAACTTCAAATGTCCATCTTCCAAGATGGATCGTATGAAATGGTGCATGAGTTGTATGTGCTTAGTATTCGAATGGAAGGCTGAGTTATTTTCAAGATGAAAGACACTCTCATTGTCACAGTATAACATTTTATTCTCTTGCTTCTTTCCCAATTCCTCCATAAATCTTTGTAACCAAATCATATATTTACTAGCCTTTGTAGTAGCAACATACTTTTCCTCTGTTGTTGAAAGTGTAACAACATTTTTCAGTTTCGAAATCAAACTTAATGTTGTCCCAACTACAGTAAAAACATACCTTGTGGTGCTCCACTTTCTATCTTTATCACCTTCCATATATGAATCAACATATCCCTGTAGAACAATGTCTGAACCTCCAAAACATAATACATGAGTAGAAGTACCTTTCAAATACCCTATAATCCACTTTAGTGCCTTCCAATGTTCTTTACCTGGATTGTTCGTATACCTACTCACAATGCCCACTGCATGTGCAATATCTGGTCTTGTGCAAACCATGACATACATCAAGCTGTCAATTGTTGATGAATAAGGGACCTTGGACATGTATTCTATCTCTTCCTATTTATTGAGAAACATTTATTTGGTTAATTTGAAATGGTTGGCCAAATGTGTACTAACTATTTTTTCATTCTACATTCTAAACCTCTCCACCACCTTCTCTATGTACTCACCCTGAGACAATCTCAAATTGTGATTTTTCCTATCTCTTGTTATTCTCATACCAAGGATTTTATTTGCAACACCCAAATCCTTCATTGAAAATGAATTAGATAATTTATTCACGAGCACATTTATATCCTACATATTATACCCTACAACACGCATGTCATCTACATACAATAGAAATTTAATTTACCTTCCATTTTCTATCTTTTAAAAATAAACACAGTGATCAGAATGACATCTACTATAACCTGGTTCTATCAGAAACTTGTCAAACCTCAATACCATTGTCTTGGATCTTTTTTTAGGCCATACAAGCTCTTATTTAACCTGCATACCAAATTTTCCTTACCTTTGACCTCATACCCTTGTGGTTGTTGCATATAAATCTCTTCCTCCAAATCCCTATGGAGAAACTTTGTTTTTAGATCTAATTGTTTAAGATGTAAATCTTCTATTTCCACAAGACTTAAAATAATCCTAATTGAAGTGATTTTAACAATAGGATAAAATATTTTATCAAAATCTATACCTTTCTTTTGTGAAAACCCTTTTACAATAAGTCTAGCCTTGTACCTATTTTTTCCACCATCTTCTTCCTTCATGTTGTAAACTCATTTATTCTACAGTGCTCTTTTTCCTGCAGGCAACTGAACCAAATCCCAATTTTGGTTATTACCAGGGAATCAATTTCCTCTTTCATGCCTTACTCCCACTTCTTTGTAGTGTCTACCTACATGGCCTCTTCATAACATTTTGGTTCACAAGAATCAGTCAACAATAAATAATACAATGAAGGAGAGTATCGTTCAGGCGGTCTACTTAACCTGGTAGATATTCTAACAACACTTGCATGAGCTTAAGGTACTTGTTTCTCATTTTGTTGTACATTTTGATTTTTCGGTGCCTTTGAAATTTATTTTTCACTGTTCTCATCAAGCACTATGTATTATGGTTTTTCTTTTTCCTATTTCTTTCTCTGCAATTGGTCTGTGTACATGACCTTCTCATTGAATATGAAATATCTACTCCTAATGATTTTGTTATTTTCATAATCCATAAGCGATAAAAAAAATCATTAACATTGTATCCAATAAAGGTACACTTCTTGGATTTTGCCTCAAGCTTTCTTCTATTTTATTTATCAATATGGACAAATGGTTCACAACCAAAAGTCTTCGAAAAAGAATAGTTTACCTTTTTACATGTCCATGCCTCCTATGGAATTCCACCATCCAAAGAGCTTCAAGGTCCTATGTTTATTAAGTAAACAATAGTATCTATAGCATCTACCCAGATATGTAAAGGCAAACCAACATGCACGCTCCATGATTGTTTTGTTCTTCCTTTCTGACACACCATTTTCTTGTGGTCTTCCTAAAACTGTCTTCTCTCGACGAATCCCATGGTATGAACAGTAACCATCAAAACTCCTTGCTGCAATATTAAACTCCATTGTCTGATTTGAGACACTTCAACCTTTTTCCTGTCTCATTCTCAACCAAAGATTTCCATTTCTTAAAAGTATAAAAAACATCATATTTTTGTCGAATACAATAAACCCAAGTTTTTCTAGTTGCATCATCAGTAAAAGTAACATAATAAGGAGAGCCGCCAAGATATGATACCTGAGTTGGTCCCCATACATTTGTATGCACAAGATCTAACATTTCACTCTTATTTTTTTTTTTGACTCTGAGAAATATGACTCTCGTATGTTTTCCATAAACATAATGCTCACAGAAATCCAAATCAATTTGTTTAAGATTTGGAAACAAATTTATTTTTTGAAGTATCCGCATCCCCTTCTCACTCATGTGTCCAAGCTTATGATGCCACAATTTTGTATCCACTCTTGTAGAAGCTAAAGATAAATAAGATTCATTATAACCAATACATAAATAAAATGTACCTACCTTCTCTCCTTTTTCTACCACTAGTGATCCTTTGGTGACCTTCCACACCTTATCTGTAAATATGGATATACAACCTTCACTTTCCAACTGCCCTATTGAAATTAGATTTTTCCTTA
>ML777359.1:305260-346978 GCA_009831015.1 Picea engelmannii
GAAATAAAACATAAAATATACGCAATACAATAGCGACACTGATATACATGGTTCATCCAGTGCGGGCTACATCCACCAGAGAAATTGCCAAGTCCTTCATTTTTATTATCCAACAAATGAAGGGATACAACCTACAACACACCCATTGTAATTTTCTCTTCTTTCTCTCATAGTATCCTCTCTCATGATACAATATTCACAATGATCCATAGTTATAATACATTTCTCTCATAAAAGAGGGCTTCCTTCTACTGAAAAAAATCCTAACATAATTTCTATCGTAAGATCTGTGACCTTATAATGAATGGTCCAGATTTACTATGAAATTACAATATACATTTACAAGGAATTTTTTCCTTCAGCGGTCCGCTTTCCCTTGGACCTTGCGGCAACCCCCCCATGTGGAGGGGTGCATAATATTCATGCAGTATAAATAAGGATGAAAACAAATACCTATGAAACATGAAAATAATAAGGCTCCACAACCAACAACATGGAGGCTGAATTCTAGAGCAAGATAGAGTATATTTGGAGCTGGAAATTGAAGAGTTGGGTTGTCGGGCCTGAAGAGTGAACTTCATAGTGATTTGCACTGTAAAAATAAGTGTTTGTTGTTGGTTTGTTGATAGTTTTCCTAGAAGTAGTTTCCCTTGAGTTCCTAACTGAGAGATTCCTAGATGCATGTTTCAGAGATACCCTGATAAAGAAATGAGACACCTAAGGGAATGGGATTAGTGGAGGTGTGCATTCCTTGGGTTGGATAGGTCAAGAGGAAGAGAGCTGGTGTAAAATCAAGATAGTTGTAGGATAATATCAGTTGGGTTGTGATTTTTATGAGTTGTGTGTGGATTTTGAAAGACCACCATATTTTGTGGATTACTAGCCTCAGCTTGAGGGTGTCTGGCAGTTGATATTTGGAATAGTTAGTCTATGGTTGAGTGGAACATCCATCCTAAGTAGTTGGCTGCACAACTCTTGTTTAAAGATAAGTGTTTTATCTTGTTGGTGTGTTGTTTACATGTGTCATTGTTGGCATGGACTCTATGTATTTAAGAATGATTTATATGTTGTTGTGTGAACAATTAATCTACATTCATGTTAATTTGGTATGCTTTAGATGCATCTATTTTATGGTTATAGACAATAGTTAAATCCATTTTAATTCGTAGCAGAATGCTACAGGATATGAGTTAACTATAAAATTAATTAATTTAGCTAGAAAAAATTTAGTTTTTTATGATTATTTGGTACAGTAATGTCCCTTAGTTGGGACAGGGTACGTTACATTATGGTATCAGATCTATGGTTCAAACATCAGGTTTGTATGGTCCAAGATGGCTAGGAATTCATGAAATTCCTCATTGTATATTTTGTTTGTTATGGGTTTGGGGAAAAACAAATATTTTAGAGAGAAATCCCCAATTTCGTGAGTGAAATTCGAGTTTTGATGACTTCATATGGTTTGGGAGGGTTAATGGAGTAGAGTTTTGAAGTTCCATATCGAAATTAGACTTAGAATGGTCAAAATTTGATTTGTAATGGTCACTTGTAGAGTTACAGGCAGTCTGGAGAATCGACAACTAAGATCACGTTTGATCTCCTGATTGATGATTGAGATTCACTATGATAAATTTAAAAATTCATAAGGATTTGTCCATTTGAAATGTTAATGAGATCAACTACCCAGATTAATTGGGAGCTATGAAAGGGATCAGATCGACGGTCTAGATCAATCAGAGAAAAGTCAATTTTTTTCTAGGTGTTAAATTTCACCAAGAGAAATCGTTGATGGACGGATCTATCGAAATGATAAAGAGTTTGGGTTGACCATAATAGATCTCTTACTACCAATGGACGACTATCGAAGGTCGTCCAAATCCAAATAAGTATTTTCAATTGCCAATGAACATCATCGATAGCAGATGGGACAATGGTTGGGGGTCAGTCAATTTCGGAGAAGTATTTTAGATCAGGAAAGAGAATTTTTCAATGACTGACGTGCCAATGGTTGGGGGTCGACTGAATCAGAAATTTTTTTAGTCGTTCAAGATAATCGGTCGATGGATAATGAGGGAAAAAGGATGATTAAATCATCATCCATGTGTCATGCCACACCAAAATCCATGTGTCATGCCACATCACCCAATTTGACACCTCACGATGACGTGTCATGCCATGTCAACATCCATGTGTCATGTCATGTCAATAGTTACCATGTCATCCAAGAGAAGTGTTCTATTGTTGATTGTCATGTCAACCAATTTGGGAAAGTGTATTTTAAAACCATCGAGGATCGTTGATCATCGAGAGGCCAATGGTTGGGCATCGACCGAATATGTTGAGAGTTCCATTTTCCAATGAATATCGTTGACGACCAACAGTCGATGACTAGGTCGATCAGTTTGGAGTTGTGTGCAAGTCGATCATCGGGGAGTTTGGTTGATGGTTGATGGTTAGGTCGAAATTTTGGAGAATTATTGTGTGCATCAAAGGATAACTTTGGTTGTCGATGGATGATAGAGAGTAAATCAATGGTCCATATTACTTCCAACCTGATATCGATGGCACAGATTGTACATAGGAAAAATTGTTCGATTTTTTTATTTTGTCCATAAATAGAGAAACATAGAATGGATTGGGATGAAACTTATGGGTTTTTTTTCTGTCGAGAGGGGGTCTACAAAATAAAGAGAGAGGGCCCTTGTCGAATCTTCTTAGATTTGGTATAAATTGCAAAATAGTGGTTTTTAAAGATCTAGGTCCAGATCATTGACAAAAGTCCAGATTAAGTTGAAACTCTTGGGGAGTGTCCAAAATGTAGACACATAAATAGCCTATGAAGGAACTAAATAAATCCTATAGGGATTGGAATGGGCATAGTAAAATAGGCCAAAATCCACTATTCTTGGCCACTTTTTGGTGATTTTTGAGATTTTCAGAGAAGGAAAACTGACCCTAGATCATCAAGACAAACAACTTTGGGTTAGTGAAAATTTTCCATAAGTGCACAGACTGAGAGATAAACAATTTTGCTAAAAAATATGACTCTAGAAAGAATGAAGGACAAAGTTGCAGATTCTAGATTGTTGTAGTTTTTCAATGGAACATCATATTCAAATCATGAGATCTTTTTTGAATTCCCTGTTGTTATTATTATCTATGTCTCATAAAAACATTTCTCCAGTTCCTGACATATTTTCTTGTGTAGTTGACAGAAGTTGGGATTTCAATAAAATTGCACCAGTAGAGAAAATGCATAGAAAGGGGTGAAAATGGATTTTTCAAGAAGCCATAACTTTCAGCTCAGAGATCTGATTGGGGAATGAGTAAAGCCATTGGAAAGTTATTACATAGAGGAATGTATCTAGGGAATCATAGTGTGAATTGATGCAATGTGTCCTTCATAAATTGATGAAGAAATAAAATGTATTCTAATTAATGAAATGTTGTACAATACACATGTTCTAACAATAATTATTACATGCACAACTCTTGTTTAAATGTTTCTTGCAGAACTAGAGGTACAGAAAGAAAATTTTATTTCTTCTATGAGGATTGGATTTATGGAATATGCCCAAGGATCTTACAGTTGTGAGGAAGAGATCTGAGGTTTGCATGTCAACATGGGGAATGGTGAGATAGAGTCAAATGGAAGAAGATATAGGAAGGAGCCTGTCACTATGAGAATCATACATAGAGAGGTGCATAGCTACAAGGTTAATAATGAAAGGATTATGAAGGCTCAGGAAGACATACTTAATAGCTTAAACATGTTGCATAAGCAAGTTAAGAAATATTCTGGCACCAAGCAAACAACTAGTGCTAGACAAGTATCATCATCTAGATTCCATAATAAAAGGTATTCAAGGAAATGATAGGAAGCCAAAAATCATGAGAAGGCATCATCATTCTCAACGGAAATCCACTAGAATAAATCATGCAAGTTCAGTGCCAGGGAGTAGGGCAAGTGTGTCTCATGTTCAGAGGAACATAAGAAGGCATGAGGAAGACATCTTGCAAGGTGAAATCAGGAAAATAAAGCCATCTAATTTCAATGGTGAACATAGGAAATGAGAAGAGGAAGATATCTGACTATTGGAAATGAATAAATATTTCAAGTTGCATGATTACCCATCTTGGGTAGAAGCTAGAAATTCCACCTACCACTTGCAAGGAAAGGTAGCCATGTGGTGGGATCAACTTAACCAAGCCAAACACCTTGATGAGAAGAGGATTACATAGAGGCAATTCAAAGGATACTTCCAAGAGAAATATTTTTTCGAGAATTACTATCAGAGAAAGATGAAAGAGTTATTTGAACTCGAGTTGGGAACCATGACAATGAAGGAATATGAGAAGTAGTTCTTTGAATTGTTGATGTATATTGACTTTATCGAAGGATGAGAAGGTCAAAATCCAAATCTTTCTAAGTGGGATACCATCCTTCTACAGTGAAAATATTCAATATGATAACCCCAAGACCTTGGAGTAAACCATAAAGAGAGAAAGACACCTTTATAAGAAAAGAAAAGGAATACTAGTTTTCCAAAAAGGTTTGAATGAAAAGTTAAAAGGGAAAAAGGATCAAAGGAAAAATGGTTTTAAGCCACCTTTTTTCAAGAATAAATCCCAAGAAAATCAGCAAGGTCAGTTATCCCAAAATGAGCACAAAACTGCAGATTCATTTGGGAAAAGGAAAAGGAAGCATCTTGTTCAATGTTGGGGATGTGAGAGAAATCACTTATATAGGAACTGCCCTCACAAAGGAGAAATAATGGGCACTATCCACAACATTCAAGAGTCTAAAATGGTGAAAGACATGGAAAAATAACAAGTAAAGAGTATCAATCAAACTACTTCATTATGATAAGTATCATGGTGATGACGGTGATAAAAAATATCGTAGAAGAGCTTTTGTAAATCTCCTTGATTTTGATGAGTTAACAATTTTTCAATATTGGTAATGTTACAAATATTTTGAAATTGAGATTCCAAGTGGGCATATGTAGTGTATTTAAGAGAAAGGTGTTTCATCCTCCACCCTCTTAGTATTACAAATCTGAAAAACTCTTTCATCCCATGGATTTTTAGGATTTATCTAGAGTCGAGTTTCACTATGAAACTCACAAGATTTCATTCTTATTTTAACAATGTTGATTTTCTTTTTTGAGATAAATATATTAGCAAAAAGACACTTTTGGGCTTGTATATTAGGGTTATTAATATCTTTATAATACATTAATTTTTTCTTTATTATCTATTTCTTCATTGCACTGTAAATTCCCTTTGAGATTTGATGTAGGATAATTTTTAATAGTGTGAATATTATTGGAGTGACCTCTTATATTCTCCAATGGTTTAACCAAGAATTAACATATTTATTCAACCGTCTCTCATGTCATCAGTGACCTTGACTAGAATTTGAAGCAATGTTAGGAAGCCTCTTGTATTTCATGTTAGTTATCTTTTAATAATAACCATACTTTGAATGGGTGGAAGATCAATGTCTAAGAGGTGGATTGAATAGGGTGTATTTCTTTTCATTTTAAGACGATCAATTACAAAATGTTTCTATATCTACTTGATTTTCTACCAAGATTCTATAGAGATGATGCAACCCCAAACTTCGCATCTATTTAAAATAACTAGAGAAACCATTGTCTCAAAGAGGAACTTTCTTTTTTTCTAGAACTAGAAATCAAATTATATATAGTTTTTCTCCAAAGAAAAATATTTTTTCCATCCCCAATTAATCATTTTCCTAATGCTACAATTTTAGTTGAGCTTGCGATGAATATCAACATGAAGAAAATTATATAAATTAACTTCCTCTAAGTTGTTATTGTCCTACACACAATTAACATAAGTGATCTTAATTTTTATTATGATATCCTATGTCGTAATAGTATTTATGTCTATACCATTGCTAGAACATAAATAATTTAGAATTATTAATTACTTACATAGGTGAACCTCTCCAAAAGAACAATATCACAGATGTAAAAAGTGATGGAATGATAAATTGGTATTGAAGAGCAAGTTTGATCTTGTCCAAAGTAGTCAAAGCTTCCTTATGTGTGGCCCACCACCTAGCTGGAGACACTTTTAATGCAATATCAAGTACTGATATTCTCTTTTTTGTTTCAACTTTATCTTCTAGATCAACTAGAAATCTGTGTATATCTAAAGTGCCATCATAAACATGGTATTCTCTAATCTTTGTTCCAATCCACCTAGTTTCTATGATAGTTGCACAACGCCTAGAAAAGTTTTCATACCTTCCTTGTTGCCAATTCTCAAAAGTTTCCTTTGAATCTTCACTCGTAGACTGAATGCTCCAACAACTTACTAACCCATCTATGGTAGGGTTAATATAGTCTGCCCATTTTTCTACAGTTAAGGTGTAGAGTTGATCTAGGACATCTTCTTCCGTGTTTTCTTCAATTGGATCAGTATATCAAGGACCTTGATATGGGTCTAGAGGGTTGGTTACTTTCGTACGATCCGCTTCAAAGGTCATGATTTTCTTCTTGATATATATAACAACATGATTCTCTTATGCCTAGTCAATACCCAATAGAGCTGGGTACAAATCCCTCTCCCCCATTATTTCAATGACCTCAAAGTCTGTTATTGTTTTAATGCTAGCTAAGTCCACTTCAACATTTTTCATCCTCAAAATAGGGTAGATACAATATTGATTGGTAATTCACAACTGAATAGGTGAATATATGAGATTGGGCTTACCCATGGCTTCCCAAGTCATTTTTGGTAGAATATTAACATCAGACCCAAAACCTAACATATAATCGCTAATTTCACAGTCTTTAATGTTGGATTTCAGTCTAAATTATCTTCCAAATCTCCATTTCCTCCTTAGTATTCTACTAGGATCTCCGGAAGATTAGCAACAATCGACTCTTCTGTTATCCATTCAGTCTCTAAAATTCACTTGAGAATTTTTCACAACTTCTTAGTTAGTTTTTCTTCATCCAAAATTTCAGAAAAGAGTTGGTACCATAAATCAATAGTCTTTTTTGATTTCATTAGAAGGTTCTTTGATGAAAGAAGGAGATTTAAATTTTGAACAAGAGAAGCTTTTCGGTGGTTAAGAACTTCATGACATGTGCCTCTTATCCACCGAAACAGTCGGCTTTCAATGGTTAACTAGTCGTTTTATAGACCAGCTTAACCACCGAAAGCTGGGATTTTAAATTTTGAAGGCCAAGACTTAAAGGAATGATTTTTCCAACTTTACATCTCAGAAATAGAGCAACTAATCTACTCTAAAAAATTCAGAAATAAATTTTTTGACTCATTCTATCACCTAAAATTTGAAAACTTAGCAGTGTAATTTTAGGAGATAACATTTGGCTCCTACTCGGGGATGGAATCCTCCCAGTGAGGTTCCAAGAACAAGTAGTTCCAGTCGCCTTATGTGTTGGGCTATGGAGTCATCTGGCTACCTTTGGCATTGGGCATGGAGTCATCTAGCCTATGCAATTTTTCCCCTATAACTTGCATGCAGCCCAAGCTTATTCATGAAATCAATAACTGAAAACAATCAAACTACTCGCATGGCGAGCTTATTCCTCTACCTACCCCTACACTACCCAACTCTTCCATTTTTTAGGTGAACGATGATTTCCATAGGAGCCACCCATGCAATTTGAACACTGAAGAAATCTTGTCTTTATTACTGATCAACAAATGATGTTGAACATGCAACCACAGTGACAAAGAGATTTTTAGGAAACCAGACTTACCTGAAAACATGGGCGAGTTGAAGAAATCTGAAACTTTCAAACCCTCTGAAAAGTGTAACTACATGAAGGCTGCCACTGGATCCTTGAAAAGAAGGTAAGAAACATGTTGTTCCTTGGGAAACAGCTGCACATCTATGGCAACCTCTTGCTCAGCCATGACTGTTCCTCTGCAAGAAGAATGATCATCTTCTTGTCCTCTTGAGATCAACTCGTGATCATCAAAAACTACAATTTCCTTATCAGAAGAATGTTCACAAGAGGATAACAAAACAGGATCTCCATCACATGGATAAGAATCAGCTGAGAACATATAATTTATTTCACAATCAACAGTCATCATAGGCTCTTCTTGATTTACAAACTGATCATAAGCTTCACATGCATACCTGTCTCTGGAATACTCAACGAACACTGAAAAATCTGACCCTGAAACTGAATCGAACTTACATGTTGGTTGTTGTCCCAAATCTGCTCCAACCTCATTTATCTCCTGCTCAACCATGGCTGTTCCTTTACTGGAAAACTGATCACCTTCTTTTTCCTTGTCTCTAGAACATTCTGCCAATGTTGACGAATCTGATTCTAAATATTAAATGTACTCACCCTCAGGCTACTGGTCCAAATTTCCTTCATACTCACTACTTTCCTGCTCAGAATTTGAACTATACTGACATTGTTTTTTCTCATGTGCAAGCAGATTGTCAAAGTCAACCCGATGTTGGATCCTCCTGGAAGCACGGATATTCTCCTCCACCTCTTGAGCATTTTCGAACAAGTTCCCTAATGATGAAGATTTTATTTCTAGAAAGAGAAGGACAAGTTCATTATGCTGAGCCATCAGATAATATACCATGGCAGCGATCTCAGTAGGCCGAATCTCCAATGGGATGTCATAATATGTCCTATGGAACCTTCTGCTGAAAACAATCACAGATTATTCCTTCTCTCTCTTCAAAGTACAAAAATCGTTAAGGTAATGATCAAGACATTTATTCTCACCCCAGTGTTTTGAAAAAACATAATAGAAATCAGTCCATGAACCGATTGATCCAGGTTCCAAAAATCTAAACCATAAAGCAACCTCTCTAGTTAGAGATTTAGAAAATAATCTCATAACAATATCTTCATGAACAATTTCCAGATTATCAATAAGATTTTCAAAAGCCTCCAAATGTTTTTCAGCTGAAACATGACTCTCTCCGGTAAAATGAGGAAGGTACTCAACAAAATATGGAGGATAAGGATGAAGATGAGTTGGTATCTTGAGAGGTTTAAACACCCTTTGTCTAATCTTAGACTGAAATTCTGTGGGCTGAAAACAAGGTTTAGGAGGAAAAGGTGAAAGTAATGAAATTTGAGATGATTTAGATTCAAATTCATCATTCTCATGGTTACAAGGCTGATCAGTTTCGAGAGAGATTTGTATGCAATGCTCATCTTTATGGGCAGGTTGAGGTAAATCTATAGGATCGACATCAACAACATAAGGAGGCTGCAAGCTTTCCTCTTCTAAATATGGACTTATAAATTATGGCCGATAATCTTCAGAGTATACAAAACAAAGGATAATCCTTTTAACATGTGAAGGAAAAAGTATAAAGGAGCTGATAAAGAAATACAACAGTTCACAAAGCAGACTAATGAACTGGTACCTGGATTTGAAATTTAACTCCTTCATATTTTTTCAACTGGATCCTCCCCAGTGGAGTCTTTAATCGTGGAGTCGCCAGATAGAAGATTACAACCATGTAGTGTCTAACCTTTGTCTATCATCAAAGATCAGATCTATGTCATCTCCCAGGGAAGCTGAGCTTCAATCTCTTCTCCCCGGCAGTGGCGCCAATTTGTTATCACTCCAGGAAACTCTCCTAGGCTGTAAGTCAGAGATGCCTAGTAACTTAATCTTTTTGAAGCTATTTTCTCAATAAATGATGTGGATTTTGGATCAATATGAATATCTAGGGGCTGGACTGTGTCTTTAAGGCTGTCTAGTAATATCAAATATCACAAGGCCTTTTAAGAATGCAATCAAACAGGAGTTGATCAAATAGAACAGAAGATAGCTGTTGAACCAGATTATACTCATATAAACAATAAACACAATGGGTTTAAAAACTAAGACAATAACTTATGATTCTCAACTTAATCAATCAATTAGTGAGACGACAGTCACATACAGATTGAATAAGCATCAATAAAGAACATTCACTCATAAGATATCATAGAACAGAGGAGGAAGGTCTGAAAACACAAATGAAGGAAGATTGTAATGTTTTATATATTAAGAATGAGTCTCAATTACAGTAGTAGCATATAGAACCCAAAATTGAACCCTTTCTTCCTCAAATGTTCCTGGCTTTATAGCCTTTACATACAGTTTCCAGATCCTAAAAGAATGGATCTGATTTACTAAAAACAGAAAGTCAAACTATATTTACAAGAAATAAGGAAAGATCCTCAAAATGAGGTGAATCCCACATATTGTGGTCTTCTAAGAATAGTAAAGTGTTGATAAAGTGTAATCTAGCCTCCCAAGGCTGTTGATTTAACCCTCCAAGAATGAAATTCGAGTTTGCTGAAGTGTGTAAAAAACCCTGATTTTCTGCCATTGAAAAAGGCACCAAAACTGATTGAAACTCTTCTTATTTTCCTTATCTATAAAAAATAACCATTTGATCTGACTTGATAATTCATTCATCATTTATTTGAAAAGGATTCAAACCATTCGAACTCAAAAATTTCTGATCTGGGCAAAAATTCTCTCATTATGGCAGTTGCAGGCTTTCTGTGGTTAAGAGTATTGAGTTTTGAATGCCTTATCCACCGAAAAGGTCCCCTTTCAGTGGTTAATGAGCACTCCTGGGCTTGCCTAAACCACTCAAAGTCAGGCTTGTCCAAAAACTACAAAAATGCAAAAATGTATTACCTTGTTGGTTTGCTGAAGGTTTTAGAGTGCCTTTGGTGATGTTCCTCCTCCTTGATATATCGACTAGTTGATCTTGGTCTATTTGTAGAAGCCTCTGCCAAAGGTCCTTCTGCTCCTCTGAAGGAGTTGGGGATGACCGATTTGGGTATTCCTCGACAACTTGCTCAGCCTAATCATTACCCTGTGTTTTTGTTCTGGCCTGAAGATGTGAAATAACTCTCCTTTTCTTCTATTGCTCATGGGAATAGATGATTTATTTGATGTAGTTTTCTACCCTTTATCTTCTTCCTGGAGAAAATCTACAAGAAAAGTTACATATACAAAAGGAGAATAAAATGAATGGTAACAGATATTTGTAAAGCCATAGATCTAGTGGCCAATGCCAACCCCAGATGCCAGTAAGCCACAGTCAACTACAGATATGGTTTTCAACAAAAATAGTGCGCAGATGTAGTTGTAAAATGCCGGTCTTGCTGGTAATCTGTTGTGCCATTTGGTGTGAGGGAGGGATAAAATGGAAGCATAGATTACGATGAAAATGAGTTTATAAACAAGCCAGAAACCCCATTTCTGCCAATCCCCTGTATCATTATTGTCAATGAGCTTTGGAACACCAGAACCAAAAATGTCTTTGTTGTGAAACAAGATCCCTGTAGGTGCAAGTTACATTCAGCATCTTCATATCATAACAGCAGCTAATGTTTAATAGAGTTTGAAACAACTGGCAACTTGACATCAACCAGGAAGTCCCTCTTGTCTTCTGCACACAAGTCTCCTATCTTTACAGATCCTTGTTGACCTCCATCTATAATGTTGCTTACATAGCTACCTGCGTGAATAGCAATCAGTTGCACTTCTGAGAAGTAGATTCTAAACTGAGGATCCAGTCTGGGGTTTCTCATGTAGGGAATAGCAAACCAGGGGCTCCAATCATACGTATTCTACAGCAAATCATTGCCATAGCGAAAAAATAACTCTACCACTTTATCTTGCTTACCCTTTTGTAATACATAGATGGTGTAGTATTGAATGGTCGAGACTTCGAATTTGGCCAGAATGAAATTGAAGTGCGCATCCATAGGCGAGAAGAAAATTTGTTCCAGGAAACCCATGAGACTCGTGAGCTTATCTTCCTTGAACTTGGGGACGTAGACTGAAAAGATGGAATCCAATATTTGTCCACTTGAAATCCCTTCCCTACGTCGGTGGAGATCTCGATGTTTCTAAAGCGTATTTGACACATGTATAGTCTCATTATCTTGACACCTCCCCATGCCCCTTATTACATGCTTGCGCACCCAATCATCGCCTAACAAACTATCAATCTCAGTCTCCTTGACTTTTTGCACTATATATCGGCCATTGTTCATGAGAAACGAGTGGCTTAAAGCATGATCCTTGTACAATTTGGACTTTGCATCTAAATCGCCTTCAAGAAGTTCCATGAGCCAGATGGTCTAGATGGACCATGGTGACAACTTTGTCACGCCACCAAATACTCTAGGATCCTCATCTCTATCATCTCCAAGAACCTGCTCAAGGGTCTCTTTATAATCACATACAAACCTCATGCAATTCATAACATAGTGTGTAAGAGGATGCACAGCATCTTCAGGTA
This sequence comes from Picea engelmannii, assembly GCA_009831015.1. NCBI lineage: Eukaryota > Viridiplantae > Streptophyta > Pinopsida > Pinales > Pinaceae > Picea > Picea engelmannii. Next base: position 317,571 of record ML777359.1, read on the forward strand.
CGTGATTTTTTGCAGAATCCCGTTGGATGGCATTCTCAAACTCAGCAAATGTTTCCCAGGCTGCTTCAGCTAATCACATTCAGATTGTATATGCCTCCAATCTTAATACAAAACCATCTTCCCCAGAAAATAAAGAATTTATTTCAGGAAGAATATCCCAAAAATATTCGTGTATATCCAAAATTTTGTAGAACCTTTCAGGAGACCTATGACTGATTACAACAGCTCAACAAAGTTCAGTAGCTGAACCATCACTCCTCTGGCAAGCTCTACAAAGCCAGTTTTCGAAATAGAGGGAAGGTCCACAAAGTCTCTCTAACAGAGTTTCAGGTCGATTGTAAAGAACACATGCACAGTTACTTTCATTACCTGCATCCACCTTGCTGAGAAGTTGGAACCCCACTGAAGGCATGTAGATTTTACAGCCATTGGAGCTATCATGAATATCTGCTTCTAGTTCCATGCCACCCCACTGCTAAACAAATCAAAATATTCACTTTCCTCTATATGTTAGACTGGGTAATGGAATCAAACTCATCAACAAGACTTGACAATAATTCATCATCATCAGGAAGGAGATTCCCTATAGTATGCGATTCCAACTTCTCAAGTGATTGAAAAATCTCATCCTCCTCCAATTTAGTTGTTGCTGTATCAACAAAGCGATCAGCTACAACATCATGGAATAATAACTTCAACTTGTTCTCAAAGAACTTGGAGAAGGATCTTGAAAATCAGCTATTTCATCCATTAACGTTAGAAGAATCTAATCTGTCAAGAATCTTGTCATTTGCAGAAGATAAATATGGAATGTAGCTTGACATTGGAGCGTGCGAAAGAACGAGATTTAAATTTTGAACAAGAGAAGCTTTTCGGTGGTTAAGAACTTCATGACATGTGCCTCTTATCCATCGAAACAGTCGGCTTTCGGTGGTTAACTAGTCATTTTACAGACCATCTTAACCACCGAAAGATGAGATTTTAAATTTTGAAGGCCAAGACTTAAAGGAATGATTTTTCCAACTTTACATCTCAGAAATAGAGCAACTAATCTACTCTAAAAAATTCAGAAATAAATTTTTTGACTCATTCTATCACCTAAAATTTGAAAACTTAGTAGTGTAATTTTAAGAGATAACATCTGGCTCCTACTCGGGGATGGAATCCTCCCAGTGAGGTTCCAAGAACAAGTAGTTCCAGTCGCCTTATGTGTTGGGCTCTGGAGTCATCTGGCTTCCTTTGTCATTGGGCATGGAGTCATCTAGCCTATGCAATATTTCCCTTGTAACTTGCATGCAGCCCAAGCTTATTCATGAAATCAATAACTAAAAACAATCAAACTGCTTGCATGGTGAGCTTATTCCTCTACCTACCCCTACACTAACCAGCTCTGCCATTTGTTAAGTGAACGTTGATTTCCATAGCAGCCACCCAAGCAATTTGAACACTGAAGAAATCTTGTCTTTATTACTGATCAGCAAATGATGTTGAACATGCAACCACAGTGACAAAGAGATTTTCAGGAAACCAGACTTACCTGAAAACATGGGCGAGTTGAAGAAATCTGAAACTTTCAAACCCTTTGAAAAGTGTAAATCCATGAAGGCTTCCACTGGATCCTTGAAAAGAAGGTAAGAAACATGTTGTTCCTCGAGAAACAGCTGCACATCTATGGCAGCCTCTTGCTCAGCCATGACTGTTCCTCTGCAAGAAGACTGATCATATTCTTGTCCTCTTGATACCAACTTGTGATCATCAAAAACTACAATTTCCTTATCAGAAGAATGTTCACAAGAGGATAACATAATAGGATCTCCATCACATGGATACGAATCAACTGAGAACATATAATTTATTTCGCAATTAACAGTCATCATAGGCTCTTCTTGATTTACAAACTGATCATAAGCTTCACATGCATACCTGTCTCTGGAATACTCAGCGAACACTGAAAAATCTGACCTTGAAACTGAATCGAACTTACATGTTGGTTGTTGTCCCAAATCTGCTCCAACCTCAATTCTCTCCTGCTCAACCATGGTTGTTCCTTTACTGGAAAACTGATCACCTTCTTGTTCCTTGTCTCTAGAACATTCTGCCAATGTTGACGAATCTGATTATAAATCTGAAATGTACTCACCCTCAGGTTGTTGGTCCAAATCTGCTTCATACTCACTACTTTCCTGCTCATAATTTGAACTATACTGACATTGTTTTTTCTCATGTGCAAGTAGATTGTCAAAGTCAACCCGTTGTTGGATCCTCCTGGAAGCATGGATATTCTCCTCCACCTCTTGAGCATTTTCGAACAAGTTCCCTAATGATGAAGATTTTTTTTATAGAAAGAGAAGGACAAGTTCATTATGCTGAGCCATCAAATAATATACCATGGCAGCGATCTCAGTAGGCCAAATCTCCAATGGGATGTCATAATATGTCCTATGGAACCTTCTGTTGAAAACAGTCACAGATTCTTCCTTCTCTCTCTTCAAAGTACAAAAATCGTTAAGGTATTGATCAAGACATTTATTCTCACCCCAGTGTTTTGAAAAAACATAATAGAAATCAGTCCATGAACCGATTGATCCAGGGTCCAAAAATCTAAACCATAAAGCAGCCTCTCTAGTTAGAGATTTAGAAAATAATCTCATAACAATATCTTCATGAACAATTTCCAGATTATCAATAATATTTTCAAAAGCCTCCAAATGTTTTTCAGCTGAAACATGACTCTCTCCGGTAAAATGAGGAAGGTACTCAACAAAATATGGAGGATAAGGATGAAGATGAGCTGGTAGCTTGAGAGGTTTAAACACCCTTTGTCTAATCTTAGATTGAAATTCTGTGGGCTGAAAACAAGGTTTAGGAGGAAAAGGTGAAAGTAATGAAATTTGAGATGATTTAGATTCAAATTCATCATTCTCATGGTTACAAGGCTGATCAGTTTCGAGAGATATTTGTATGCAATGCTCATCTTTATGGATAGGCTAAGGTAAAGCTATAGGATCGACATCAACAACATAAGGAGGCTACAAGATTTCCTCTTCTAAATATGGACTTATAAAATATGGCCGATAATCTTCAGAGTATACGAAACAAAGGATAATCCTTTTAACATGTGAAGGAAAAAGTATAAAGGAGCTGATAAAGAAATACAACAGTTCACGAAGCAGACTAATGAACTGGTACCTGGATTTGAAATTTAAATCCTTCATCTTTTGTCAACCAGATCCTCCCCAGTGGAGTCTTTAATCATGGAGTCGCCAGATATAAGATTACAATCAAGGAGAGTCTAACCTTTGTCTATCATCAAAGATCAGATCTATGCCGTCTCCCAGGGAAGCTGAGCTTCAATCTCCTCTCCCCGACAGCGGCGCCAACTTGTTATCACTCCAGGAAACTCTCCTAGGCTGTAAGTCAGAGATGCCTGGTAACTTAATCTTTTTGAAGCTATTTTCTCAATAAATGATGTGTTTTTTGGATCAATATGAATATCTAGGGGCTGGACTGTGTCTTTAAGACTGTCTAGTAATATCAAATATCACAAGGCCTTCTAAGAATGCAATCAGACAGGAGTTGATCAAATAGAACAGAAGATAGTTGTTGAACCAGATTATACTCATATAAACAATAAGCACAATGGTTTTAAAAACTAAGACAATAACTTATGATTCTCAACTTAATCAATCAACTAGTGAGATGACAGTCACATACAGATTGAATAAGCATCAATAAAGAACATTCACTCATAATATATCATAGAACAGAGGAGGAAGGTTTGAAAACAAAAATGAAGGAAGATTGTAATGTTTCATATATTAAGAATGAGTCTCAATTACAGTAGCAACATATAGAAACCAAAATCGAACCCTTTCTTCCGCAAATGTTCCTGGCTTTATAGCCTTTACATACAGTTTCCAGATCCTAAAAGAATGGATCTGATTTACTAAAAAAAAAAAATCAAACTATATTTACAAGAAATAAGGAAAGATCCTCAAAATGAGGTCAATCCCACATATGATGGTCTTATAAGAATAGTAAAGTGCTGATGAAGTGTAATCTGGCCTCCCAAGGCTGTTGATTTAACCCTCCAAGAATGAAATTCGAGTTTGTTGAAGTGTGTAAAAAACCCTGATTTTCTGCCATTGAAAAAGGCACCAAAACTGATTGAAACTCTTCTTCTTTTCCTTATCTATCAAAAATAACCATTTGATCTGACCTGATAATTCATTCATCATTTATTTGAAAAAGATTCAAACCATTCAGACTCAAAAATTTCTGATCTGGGCAAAAATTCGCTCATTCTGGCAGTTGCAGGCTTTCGATGGTTAAGAGTATTGAGTTTTGAATGCCTTATCCATCGAAAAGGTCCCCTTTCAGTGGTTAATGAGCACTCTTGGGCTCGCCTAAACCACTGAAAGTCAGGCTTTTCCAAAAACTACAAAACTGCAAAAATGTATTACCTTGCTGGTTTGTTGAAGGTTTTAGAGTGCCTTTGGTGATGTTCCTCCTCCTTGATATCTTGACTAGTTGATCTTGGTCTATTTGTAGAAGCCTCTGCCAAAGGTCCTTCTGCTCCTCTGAAGGATTTGGGGATGACCGATTTGGGTATTCCTTGGAAACTTGCTCATCCTAATCATTACCCTGTGTTTTTGTTCTGGCCTGAATAGGTGAAATAGCTCTCCTTTTCTTCTATTGCTCCTGGGAATAGATGATTTCTTTGATGTAGTTTTCTACCCTTTATCTTCTTCCTGGAGAAAATCTGCAAGAAAAGTTACATATACAAAAGGAGGATAAAATTAATGGTAACAAATATTTGTAAATCCATAGATCCAGTGGTCAATGCCAACCCCAGATGCCAGTAAGCCACAGTCAACTACAGATATGGTTTTCAAGAAAAATAGTGCGCAGATGTAGTTGTAAAATGTTGGTCTTGCTGGTAATCTGTTGTGCCATTTGGTGTGAGGGAGGGATAAAATAGAAGCATAGATTACGACGAAAATGAGTTTATAAACAAGCCAGAAACCCCATTTCTGCCAATCCCCTGTATCATTACTATCAATGAGCAATGGAACACTAGAACCAAAAATGTCTTTGTTCCGAAACAGGATCCCTGTAGGTGCAAGTTATATTCAGCATCTTCATATCATAACAACGGCTAATGTTTAATAGAGTTCGAAACAGCTCGCAACTTGACATCAACCAGGAAGTCCCTCTTGTATTCTGCACACAAGTCTCCTATCTTTACAGATCCTTGTTGACCTCCATCTATAATGTTGCTTACATAGCTACCTGCGTGAATAGAAATCAGTTGCACTTCTGAGAAGTAGATTCTAAACTAAGGATCTATTCTGGAGTTTCTCATGTAGGGAATAGCAAACCAGGGGCTCCAATCATACGTATTCTGCAGCAAATCCTTGCCATAGAGAACAAAGAACTCTACCACTTTATCTTTCTTACCCTTCTGTAATACATAGATGGTGTAGTATTGAATGGTCGAGACTTCGAATCTGGCCAGAATGAAATTGAAGTGCGCATCCGTAGGCGAGAAGAAAAGTTGTTCCAGGAAACCCATGAGACTCGTGAGCTTATCTTCCTTGAACTTGGGGACGTAGACTGAAAATATGGAATCCAATATTTGTCCACTTGAAATCCCTTCCCTACGTCGGTGGAGATATTGGCGTTGCTAAAGAGAATTTGACACATGTATAGTATCATTATCTTGACACCTCCCCATGCCCCTTCTTACATGCTTGCACACCCAATCATCGCCTAACAAACTATCAATCTCAGTCTCCTTGAATTTTTGCACTATATATCGGCCATTGTTCATGAGAAATGAGTGGCTTAAAGCATGATCCTTGTACAATTTGGAATTTGCATCTAAATCGCCTTCAAGAAGTTCCATGAGCCAGATGGTCTGGATGGACCATGGTGACAACTTCGTCACGCCACCAAATACTCTAGGATCCTCATCTCTGTGATCTCCAAGAACCTGCTCAAGGGTCTCTTTATAATCACATGCAAACCTCATGTAATTCATAACATAGCGTGTAAGAGGATGCACAACATCTTCAGGTACGTGATTTTTTGCAGAATCACGTTGGATGGCATTCTCAAACTCAACAAATGTTTCCCAAGCTGCTTCAGTTGATCACATTCAGATTGTAGATGCCTCCAATCTTAATACAAAACCATCTTCCCTAGAAAATAAAGAATTTATTTCAGGAAGAATATCCCACAGAGCTTCGTGTATATCCAAAATTTTGTAGAACCTTTTAGGAGACCTATGATTGATTGCAACAACTCAAAAAAGTTTAGTAGCTGAACCATCACTCCTCTGGAAATCTCTACAAAGCCAGTTTCCGAAACAGAGGGAAGTTCCACAAAGGCTCTCTCACAGAGTTTCAGTTCGATTGTAAAGAACACATGCACAGTTACTTTCATTACCTGCATCCACCTTGCTGAGAAGTTGGAACCCCACTGAAGACATGTAGATTTTACAACCATTGGAGCTATCATGAATATCTGCTTCTAGTTCCATTCCACCCCACTGTTAAACAAATCAAAATCTTCACTTTCCTTTGTATGTTAGACTGGGTAATGCAATCAAACTCATCAACAAGACTTGACAATAATTCATCATCATCAGGAAGGAGATTCCCTATAGTATGCGATTCCAACTTCTCAAGTGATTGAAAAAGCTCATCCTCCTCCAATTTAGTTGTTGAAGTATCAACAAAGCGATCAGCTACAACATCATGGAATAATAACTTCAACTTGTTCTCAAATAACTTGGAGAAGGAGCTTGAAAACTGGCTATTTCATCCATTAACATTAGAAGAATATAATCTGTCAAGAATCTTGTCATTTGCAGAAGATAAATACGGCATGTAGCTTGACATTGGAGCGTGTGAAAGCACGAGATTTAAATTTTGAACAAGAGAAGCTTTTCAGTGGTTAAGAACTTCATGACATGTGCCTCTTATCCACCGAAACAGTCGGCTTTCGGTGGTTAACTAGTCGTTTTAGAGACCAACTTAACCACCGAAAGCTGAGATTTTAAATTTTGAAGGCCAAGACTTAAAGGAATGATTTTTCCAACTTTACATCTCAAAAATAGAGCAACTAATCTACTCTAAAAAATTCAGAAATAATTTTTTTGACTCATTCTATCACCTAAAATTTGAAAACTTAGCAGTGTAATTTTAGGAGATAACACTATACCTTTCTTTTGTGAAAACCCCTTTACAATAAGTCTAGCCTTGTACCTCTTTTTCCACCATCTTCTTCCTTCATGTTGTAAACCCATTTATTCTACAGTGCTCTTTTCCCTGCAGGCAACTGAACCAAATCCCAATTCTGGTTATTACCAGAGAATCCATTTCCTCTTTCATGCCTTACTCCCACTTCTTTGTATTGTCTACCTACATTGCCTCTTCATAACTTTTTGGTTCACAAGAATCAGTCAACAATAAATAATACAATGAAGGAGAGTATCATTCAGGGGGTCTACTTAACCTGGTAGATATTCTAACAACACTTGCATGAGCTTAAGGTACTTGTTTCTCATTTTGTTGTACATTTTGATTTTTCGGTACCTTTGAAATTTATTTTTCATTGTTCTCATCAAGCACTATGTATTATGGTTTTTCTTTTTCCTATTTCTTTCCCTGCAATTGGTTTGTGTACATGACCTTCTCATTGAATATGACATATCTACTCCTAATGATTTTGTTATTTTCATAATCCATAAGCGATAAAAAAAATCATTAACATTGTATCCAATAAAGGTACACTTCTTGGATTTTGCCTCAATCTTTCTTCTATTTTATTTATCAATATGGACAAATGGTTCACAACAAAAAGTCTCCGAAAAAGAATAGTTTACCATTTTACATGTCCATGCCTCCTATGGAATTCCACCATCCAAAGAGCTTCAAGGTCCTATGTTTATTAAGTAAACAATAGTATCTATAGCATCTACCCAGCTCTGTAAAGGCAAACCAACATGCACGCTCCATGATTTTTTTGTTCTTCCTTTCTAACACACCATTTTCTTGTGGTCTTTCTAAAACTTTCTTCTCTCGACGAATCCCATGGTATGAACAATAACCATCAAACTCCTTGCTGCAATATTAACCTCCATTGTCTGATTTGAGACACTTCAACCTTTTTCCTGTCTCATTCTCAACCAAAGCTTTCCATTTCTTAAAAGTATAAAAAACATCATATTTTTGTCGAATGCAATAAACCCAAGTTTTTCTAGTTGCATCATCAGTAAAAGTAACATAATAAGGAGAGCCACCAATATATGATACCTGAGTTGGTCCCCATACATTTGTATGCACAAGATCTAACATTTCACTCTTATTTTATTTTTTGACTCTGAGAAATATGACTCTCGTATGTTTTCCATAAACATAATGCTCACAGAAATCCAAATCAATTTGTTTAAGATTTGGAAACAAATTTATTTTGTGAAGTATCCGCATCCCCTTCTCACTCATGTGTCCAAGCTTATGATGCCACAATTTTGTATCCACTCTTGTAGAAGCTAAAGATAAATAAGAGTCATTATTACCAATACATAAATAAAATGTACCTACCTTCTCTCCTTTTTCTACCACTAGTGATCCTTTGGTGACCTTCCACACCTTATCTGTAAATATGGATATACAACCTTCACTTTCCAACTGCCCTATTGAAATTAGATTTTTCCTTAGATCTAGAACATATATTACCTCTTTCAACAACACTTGGTTTCCATTCGTTTTCTTTATTTTAATCTTTCCCATTCCAACAATTTTACATGGTGCATCATCACCCAAATGAACGTGTCCAAAATCACCTTAAGAATAATCTAGAAGTTGTTTCCTATGGGGTGTGGCATGAAATGAAGGCCCTGAATCTAATACCAAAGAATTAGAAATATTATCTACACAAAGAATCAAAGCATCTTGTAAAACATCATCTGTGACATTTTCTTCCTGATTTTTCTCTTGTTTTCCATCCCTTTGTTTCTTTGGAGCTCTATAGTCTTTTTTCATATGTCCTTTCTTCCCACAATTCCAACACTTTATATTTCCCAGTTTGGATTTGGATCTTCCCTTCCTAGAATTCCCATGGTTCCCTGAACCTTGTCCTCTATCCTTATTTCTTCCCATGTTATCCATGTTTAACGCATCACCTGATGTCTCACTTGCATTTTTTCGTTGCATTTCCTCGCTAAGGATAACACCAACAACATCATCAAATTTTAAAGTGTTTGAACTAGAGACATAGTTACTTACAACCATGACCAAGCCATTCCAACTTTATGGAAATGAGAACACGATTAGAAGAGCCATGACCTCATCATATTAAATTCATTTAAATGATCTACAACATATCCACCTTCTGACATCTTCATATTAAATAATATCTTCATTAGAAATACCTTACTGGAGGCCGTGGGTTTTTGATATAGTTTATCCAATGCGTCCATAAGCTCCTTCATTGTATTTTCTTTAGAAATATTGAAAGCCACCGATGTTGCCAGGATCAACCATATCTTTCCTAGTGCCTTTTTGTCAAGAACCTCATATTATTCGTCCTTCATGGCCATCGACTTCTTTGATATTCCACCCAATGGTAGGAATAGATCCTTCTGATATAAATAATATTTCATCTGTATCTTCCATAATTGGTAGTTTTGGTCATTAAATTTCTTGAACCTAAACTTTCCATCTTCTTCCATTGCTCCCACTTGAGCTAAGAACCCTCTTTTCCTATGAGTTACTTTTCTCTTTGATACCAGTTGTTACAAAAACAGGATCATAGAGAAATAAAATAAAAACAAATGCTGAAATAAAACATAAAATATACGCAATACAATAGCGACACTGATATACATGGTTCATCCAGTGCGGGCTACATCCACCAGAGAAATTGCCAAGTCCTTCATTTTTATTATCCAACAAATGAAGGGATACAACCTACAACACACCCATTGTAATTTTCTCTTCTTTCTCTCATAGTATCCTCTCTCATGATACAATATTCACAATGATCCATAGTTATAATACATTTCTCTCATAAAAGAGGGCTTCCTTCTACTGAAAAAAATCCTAACATAATTTCTATCGTAAGATCTGTGACCTTATAATGAATGGTCCAGATTTACTATGAAATTACAATATACATTTACAAGGAATTTTTTCCTTCAGCGGTCCGCTTTCCCTTGGACCTTGCGGCAACCCCCCCATGTGGAGGGGTGCATAATATTCATGCAGTATAAATAAGGATGAAAACAAATACCTATGAAACATGAAAATAATAAGGCTCCACAACCAACAACATGGAGGCTGAATTCTAGAGCAAGATAGAGTATATTTGGAGCTGGAAATTGAAGAGTTGGGTTGTCGGGCCTGAAGAGTGAACTTCATAGTGATTTGCACTGTAAAAATAAGTGTTTGTTGTTGGTTTGTTGATAGTTTTCCTAGAAGTAGTTTCCCTTGAGTTCCTAACTGAGAGATTCCTAGATGCATGTTTCAGAGATACCCTGATAAAGAAATGAGACACCTAAGGGAATGGGATTAGTGGAGGTGTGCATTCCTTGGGTTGGATAGGTCAAGAGGAAGAGAGCTGGTGTAAAATCAAGATAGTTGTAGGATAATATCAGTTGGGTTGTGATTTTTATGAGTTGTGTGTGGATTTTGAAAGACCACCATATTTTGTGGATTACTAGCCTCAGCTTGAGGGTGTCTGGCAGTTGATATTTGGAATAGTTAGTCTATGGTTGAGTGGAACATCCATCCTAAGTAGTTGGCTGCACAACTCTTGTTTAAAGATAAGTGTTTTATCTTGTTGGTGTGTTGTTTACATGTGTCATTGTTGGCATGGACTCTATGTATTTAAGAATGATTTATATGTTGTTGTGTGAACAATTAATCTACATTCATGTTAATTTGGTATGCTTTAGATGCATCTATTTTATGGTTATAGACAATAGTTAAATCCATTTTAATTCGTAGCAGAATGCTACAGGATATGAGTTAACTATAAAATTAATTAATTTAGCTAGAAAAAATTTAGTTTTTTATGATTATTTGGTACAGTAATGTCCCTTAGTTGGGACAGGGTACGTTACATTATGGTATCAGATCTATGGTTCAAACATCAGGTTTGTATGGTCCAAGATGGCTAGGAATTCATGAAATTCCTCATTGTATATTTTGTTTGTTATGGGTTTGGGGAAAAACAAATATTTTAGAGAGAAATCCCCAATTTCGTGAGTGAAATTCGAGTTTTGATGACTTCATATGGTTTGGGAGGGTTAATGGAGTAGAGTTTTGAAGTTCCATATCGAAATTAGACTTAGAATGGTCAAAATTTGATTTGTAATGGTCACTTGTAGAGTTACAGGCAGTCTGGAGAATCGACAACTAAGATCACGTTTGATCTCCTGATTGATGATTGAGATTCACTATGATAAATTTAAAAATTCATAAGGATTTGTCCATTTGAAATGTTAATGAGATCAACTACCCAGATTAATTGGGAGCTATGAAAGGGATCAGATCGACGGTCTAGATCAATCAGAGAAAAGTCAATTTTTTTCTAGGTGTTAAATTTCACCAAGAGAAATCGTTGATGGACGGATCTATCGAAATGATAAAGAGTTTGGGTTGACCATAATAGATCTCTTACTACCAATGGACGACTATCGAAGGTCGTCCAAATCCAAATAAGTATTTTCAATTGCCAATGAACATCATCGATAGCAGATGGGACAATGGTTGGGGGTCAGTCAATTTCGGAGAAGTATTTTAGATCAGGAAAGAGAATTTTTCAATGACTGACGTGCCAATGGTTGGGGGTCGACTGAATCAGAAATTTTTTTAGTCGTTCAAGATAATCGGTCGATGGATAATGAGGGAAAAAGGATGATTAAATCATCATCCATGTGTCATGCCACACCAAAATCCATGTGTCATGCCACATCACCCAATTTGACACCTCACGATGACGTGTCATGCCATGTCAACATCCATGTGTCATGTCATGTCAATAGTTACCATGTCATCCAAGAGAAGTGTTCTATTGTTGATTGTCATGTCAACCAATTTGGGAAAGTGTATTTTAAAACCATCGAGGATCGTTGATCATCGAGAGGCCAATGGTTGGGCATCGACCGAATATGTTGAGAGTTCCATTTTCCAATGAATATCGTTGACGACCAACAGTCGATGACTAGGTCGATCAGTTTGGAGTTGTGTGCAAGTCGATCATCGGGGAGTTTGGTTGATGGTTGATGGTTAGGTCGAAATTTTGGAGAATTATTGTGTGCATCAAAGGATAACTTTGGTTGTCGATGGATGATAGAGAGTAAATCAATGGTCCATATTACTTCCAACCTGATATCGATGGCACAGATTGTACATAGGAAAAATTGTTCGATTTTTTTATTTTGTCCATAAATAGAGAAACATAGAATGGATTGGGATGAAACTTATGGGTTTTTTTTCTGTCGAGAGGGGGTCTACAAAATAAAGAGAGAGGGCCCTTGTCGAATCTTCTTAGATTTGGTATAAATTGCAAAATAGTGGTTTTTAAAGATCTAGGTCCAGATCATTGACAAAAGTCCAGATTAAGTTGAAACTCTTGGGGAGTGTCCAAAATGTAGACACATAAATAGCCTATGAAGGAACTAAATAAATCCTATAGGGATTGGAATGGGCATAGTAAAATAGGCCAAAATCCACTATTCTTGGCCACTTTTTGGTGATTTTTGAGATTTTCAGAGAAGGAAAACTGACCCTAGATCATCAAGACAAACAACTTTGGGTTAGTGAAAATTTTCCATAAGTGCACAGACTGAGAGATAAACAATTTTGCTAAAAAATATGACTCTAGAAAGAATGAAGGACAAAGTTGCAGATTCTAGATTGTTGTAGTTTTTCAATGGAACATCATATTCAAATCATGAGATCTTTTTTGAATTCCCTGTTGTTATTATTATCTATGTCTCATAAAAACATTTCTCCAGTTCCTGACATATTTTCTTGTGTAGTTGACAGAAGTTGGGATTTCAATAAAATTGCACCAGTAGAGAAAATGCATAGAAAGGGGTGAAAATGGATTTTTCAAGAAGCCATAACTTTCAGCTCAGAGATCTGATTGGGGAATGAGTAAAGCCATTGGAAAGTTATTACATAGAGGAATGTATCTAGGGAATCATAGTGTGAATTGATGCAATGTGTCCTTCATAAATTGATGAAGAAATAAAATGTATTCTAATTAATGAAATGTTGTACAATACACATGTTCTAACAATAATTATTACATGCACAACTCTTGTTTAAATGTTTCTTGCAGAACTAGAGGTACAGAAAGAAAATTTTATTTCTTCTATGAGGATTGGATTTATGGAATATGCCCAAGGATCTTACAGTTGTGAGGAAGAGATCTGAGGTTTGCATGTCAACATGGGGAATGGTGAGATAGAGTCAAATGGAAGAAGATATAGGAAGGAGCCTGTCACTATGAGAATCATACATAGAGAGGTGCATAGCTACAAGGTTAATAATGAAAGGATTATGAAGGCTCAGGAAGACATACTTAATAGCTTAAACATGTTGCATAAGCAAGTTAAGAAATATTCTGGCACCAAGCAAACAACTAGTGCTAGACAAGTATCATCATCTAGATTCCATAATAAAAGGTATTCAAGGAAATGATAGGAAGCCAAAAATCATGAGAAGGCATCATCATTCTCAACGGAAATCCACTAGAATAAATCATGCAAGTTCAGTGCCAGGGAGTAGGGCAAGTGTGTCTCATGTTCAGAGGAACATAAGAAGGCATGAGGAAGACATCTTGCAAGGTGAAATCAGGAAAATAAAGCCATCTAATTTCAATGGTGAACATAGGAAATGAGAAGAGGAAGATATCTGACTATTGGAAATGAATAAATATTTCAAGTTGCATGATTACCCATCTTGGGTAGAAGCTAGAAATTCCACCTACCACTTGCAAGGAAAGGTAGCCATGTGGTGGGATCAACTTAACCAAGCCAAACACCTTGATGAGAAGAGGATTACATAGAGGCAATTCAAAGGATACTTCCAAGAGAAATATTTTTTCGAGAATTACTATCAGAGAAAGATGAAAGAGTTATTTGAACTCGAGTTGGGAACCATGACAATGAAGGAATATGAGAAGTAGTTCTTTGAATTGTTGATGTATATTGACTTTATCGAAGGATGAGAAGGTCAAAATCCAAATCTTTCTAAGTGGGATACCATCCTTCTACAGTGAAAATATTCAATATGATAACCCCAAGACCTTGGAGTAAACCATAAAGAGAGAAAGACACCTTTATAAGAAAAGAAAAGGAATACTAGTTTTCCAAAAAGGTTTGAATGAAAAGTTAAAAGGGAAAAAGGATCAAAGGAAAAATGGTTTTAAGCCACCTTTTTTCAAGAATAAATCCCAAGAAAATCAGCAAGGTCAGTTATCCCAAAATGAGCACAAAACTGCAGATTCATTTGGGAAAAGGAAAAGGAAGCATCTTGTTCAATGTTGGGGATGTGAGAGAAATCACTTATATAGGAACTGCCCTCACAAAGGAGAAATAATGGGCACTATCCACAACATTCAAGAGTCTAAAATGGTGAAAGACATGGAAAAATAACAAGTAAAGAGTATCAATCAAACTACTTCATTATGATAAGTATCATGGTGATGACGGTGATAAAAAATATCGTAGAAGAGCTTTTGTAAATCTCCTTGATTTTGATGAGTTAACAATTTTTCAATATTGGTAATGTTACAAATATTTTGAAATTGAGATTCCAAGTGGGCATATGTAGTGTATTTAAGAGAAAGGTGTTTCATCCTCCACCCTCTTAGTATTACAAATCTGAAAAACTCTTTCATCCCATGGATTTTTAGGATTTATCTAGAGTCGAGTTTCACTATGAAACTCACAAGATTTCATTCTTATTTTAACAATGTTGATTTTCTTTTTTGAGATAAATATATTAGCAAAAAGACACTTTTGGGCTTGTATATTAGGGTTATTAATATCTTTATAATACATTAATTTTTTCTTTATTATCTATTTCTTCATTGCACTGTAAATTCCCTTTGAGATTTGATGTAGGATAATTTTTAATAGTGTGAATATTATTGGAGTGACCTCTTATATTCTCCAATGGTTTAACCAAGAATTAACATATTTATTCAACCGTCTCTCATGTCATCAGTGACCTTGACTAGAATTTGAAGCAATGTTAGGAAGCCTCTTGTATTTCATGTTAGTTATCTTTTAATAATAACCATACTTTGAATGGGTGGAAGATCAATGTCTAAGAGGTGGATTGAATAGGGTGTATTTCTTTTCATTTTAAGACGATCAATTACAAAATGTTTCTATATCTACTTGATTTTCTACCAAGATTCTATAGAGATGATGCAACCCCAAACTTCGCATCTATTTAAAATAACTAGAGAAACCATTGTCTCAAAGAGGAACTTTCTTTTTTTCTAGAACTAGAAATCAAATTATATATAGTTTTTCTCCAAAGAAAAATATTTTTTCCATCCCCAATTAATCATTTTCCTAATGCTACAATTTTAGTTGAGCTTGCGATGAATATCAACATGAAGAAAATTATATAAATTAACTTCCTCTAAGTTGTTATTGTCCTACACACAATTAACATAAGTGATCTTAATTTTTATTATGATATCCTATGTCGTAATAGTATTTATGTCTATACCATTGCTAGAACATAAATAATTTAGAATTATTAATTACTTACATAGGTGAACCTCTCCAAAAGAACAATATCACAGATGTAAAAAGTGATGGAATGATAAATTGGTATTGAAGAGCAAGTTTGATCTTGTCCAAAGTAGTCAAAGCTTCCTTATGTGTGGCCCACCACCTAGCTGGAGACACTTTTAATGCAATATCAAGTACTGATATTCTCTTTTTTGTTTCAACTTTATCTTCTAGATCAACTAGAAATCTGTGTATATCTAAAGTGCCATCATAAACATGGTATTCTCTAATCTTTGTTCCAATCCACCTAGTTTCTATGATAGTTGCACAACGCCTAGAAAAGTTTTCATACCTTCCTTGTTGCCAATTCTCAAAAGTTTCCTTTGAATCTTCACTCGTAGACTGAATGCTCCAACAACTTACTAACCCATGTATGGTAGGGTTAATATAGTCTGCCCATTTTTCTACAGTTAGGGTGTAGAGTTGATCTAGGACATCTTCTTCCGTGTTTTCTTCAATTGGATCAGTATATCGAGGACCTTGATATGGATCTAGAGGGTTGGTTACTTTCGTATGATCCACTTCAAAGGTCATGATTTTGTTCTTGATATATATAACAACACAATTCTCCTATGCCTAGTCAATACCCAATAGAGCTGGGTACAAATCCCTCTCCCCCATTATTTCAATGACCTCAAAGTCTGTTATTGTTTTAATGCTAGATAAGTCCACTTCAACGTTTTTCATCCTCAAAATAGGGTAGATACACTATTGATTGGTAATTCACAACTGAATAGGTGAATAGATGAGATTGGGCTTGCCCATGGCTTCCCAAGTCATTTTTGGTAGAATATTAACATCAGACCCAAAACCTAACATATAATCGCTAATTTCACAGTCTTTAATGTTGGATTTCAGTCTAAATTCTCTTACAAATCTCCATTTCCTCCTTATTATTATACTAGGATCTCCGAAAGATTAGCAACAATCGACTCTTCTATTATCCATTCAGTCTCTAAAATTCACTTGAGAATTTTTCACAACTTCTTAGTTAGTTTTTCTTCATCCAAAATGTCAGAAAAGAGTTGGAACCATAAATCAATAGTCTTTTGTGATTTCATTGGAAGGTTCTTTGATGAAAATATATCTTCCGTGACTCTTTGTTGAAGTTCAATGTTTGGTTCTGCAACTTTCGATATGTGAGGTTTAGACATATGTTGAAACATTTCTACTGCATTCTCGAAGAACTCCTTAGAAACAAAATGTGTATTCCTCGGATATACCTTCCAATGGGCTATCATGCGCCTAAAACGAATATTGTATGAAAAATTTATGACCTCGGGAGGTTGATGTACTAAGTTACCCAAACGAGGCCCACATGACTTTTGGTGCTTCATCTCCTAGGGTTAGGTTTTTGGATGTCTAGGGTTTTTGACATTCCTGTTTATTCTAAAAAGGCCTTCAGAGCCTCGTTGTAAATATTCTCTTGTGAATGAGTGCATCTGTTACATCTATTATCAAAGATAAGTTGCCACCATTCGAGCGAGATTGTTTTCCCTTGCATTTTACAGTTTCATCTTATTTCCTTATTGAATAGAAAACTAGTTTTTATATATCTCTATTATTCTGTGTTAGGCATATTTTAATAATATGTATTCATTTCGTTCTTCTCATAAAATGTGGATCAGTGGTATCAAAGAGGTATTCTCCTTCTCTTCTTAATGCATGTCCCCAACAAGGTCAGGGTACAAAGAATTTGGTCTCGAGCTTGTTTTTCTTGAGGACAAAATCTCTCGCACGCCCAAATGAACTCTTGTGGCAAAAGAAAAGAAAGATGACAGGATAAGAGATCCTTTCAAAATGTTGCTTGAGGAATCCCTCACACAACATAGGAATGATATGATGGATAGTTTCATGCAAATCCTTTGGCTATTACCAACAGGAGATGCATCTTCCTCAAGAAGAGGTGTCACCCCCTTCAAGGTACAAGTCAACTTCAATATTACTATATTTGAAGGTCAAATAGACACATATGTTGTAGACAAGTGGTTGAATCTACTAGAAGGGTATTTTTCCGTCCATAACTTTTCAAATAGAGAAAAAATTACTTTTGTGCTCCTCAAAGTCGTTCGCCATGTCAAATATTGGTGGGAAAATTTCTACGAGAAAAATGAAACAAACGAACCCTCATTATTTACAGTAGCAGCCACCTAGGAATCCTTCAGGGATGTTATTAAGGAATAATACTACCTTGTCAAAAGTTATGACAACTTGTATACCAAATGGACCACACTGCGGAAAGAAAGAGACCAAGTAGTTCCATATTTCACAAATATTTTCCATACCCTGCGCACCAAGCTAGGTAAGAAAGATTCAGAGAGACATCTGGTGCTCAAGTATCGTGATGATCTACATAGATACATACAGAACGAAATGGATTTTATGGACATCTTGTCCTTGGGAATGGCCTGTTAATATTTTGTCAAAATCGAGCAGAAACTCAAAAAAAAGACGCGACAATTTGGGCCTGACAACCCCTCACAGCAAAAACCAGGAAAGGGAAGCCCCAACCTATAGAACAAAGATCAGATAAAATATGGGTAGTATCAAGACAACTGGTCAAAGACGCAAGAAAATAAGGACATTATAAAGAAAAATAAGGATACCAAGAAGTGGTGTGACTTCCATAAGAGCCCTTGGCATAACACTGTTGATTGTCATAACCAGAAAGGGAAAGAAGTAGCATTGACACAGAACCCAATTCCACCATTGCTACCACCAAGCTCCATCTTGGTGAACTAGGGGAGCCAGAATAAGGTGAGGGCCTTTTCCATTCGTAGATGTGGGTAAAAGGCACCCTGTTGCACTTCATCATTGATAACGGTAGTGAGAAGAACCTCATCTCAGAAGAGGTCTTCAAGTGGTTGGCCCTGTCAAAAACCCTCCTCCTGCAACCCTACACTATTGGATGTCTCCGCCAAGGAAGCGATCTTCATATCATCCAACAGTGTTAACTGTCGTATGACATCAAGCCCTTCAAAGATGAGGTATTGTGTGATGTTTCTCCTCTCAAAGTTTGTAATGTTCTTTTGGGCCAACCTTAGTGTTATTATTACTTTGAACATGAAATTGTACAGGATACCTGAGGTAGTCCCTCCTATTGCTATTTCCTTGATCTTTTCCAAGAAATGTAGGAAGGTCATCTCTCGGGACTAGAAATTCTTGGGCATGTTTACAGGCAGGTGTGCTTGTCATTGATGGCAATATCAGAGTATGCAGCGATGGCGAACAAGGACAATGTAAGCTCAGGAGTATTAGCATAGAGTCGCACGCAGTGCAAGAGTGTACTTGTTCATTTGATGGAAAAAAGGTAGGCAAAGAAGATCAACAACACATGGATAATGGCATGGAAAGATCAGAAGTGTAAAATCCATTTCATAGTTTCGGATACCGGGCATTGGAGGAGTCAAGGAAGAAACTCACGACAAGAATGTTGAAATGGAGAAATGCGAAACGTTGGAATACGTTGATCCGAATCCATTTCAGAGTTTCAGATACTGGGATATTGAGAAGTGAAGAGTCGAGACTCTTCAACATAGGAGTCCCAAAGTCGCGAAATGCGAAACACTAAAATAGTCACACCAACAAAGAGTTTTGCAGACTAGGAAATAAATCCATTTCGGAGTTCCGAATACCGAGAGTTGAAGTGTTGAAACACTTCACCACAGGAGTGTCGAAATTTCGAATCGCCGAAATGCAAAACGACGAAATACCGAATCATTGATATGACTCCATTTCGGAGTTCTAGATAGCGGGAGTTGAAGTATCGAAACACTTCACCACAGGAGTGCTGAAATGTCGAATCTCCGAAATGAAAAACAACGAAATACTGGATCGTTGATCTAAATCCATTTCGGAGCTCCGGATACTGGGATTTGAAGTGTCAAAACGCTTCACCACAGGAGTGTCGAAATGCCCAATTTCTGAAATGTGAAACGACGAAATACCGGATCATTGATCTAACTCCATTTCATAGTTTTACATACTGGGAGATGAAGGAGTCAAGACCCGAGACTCTTCATCACAGGAGTCCCGAAGTGCCAAAACGTGAAATTGCGAAATATAGTTTTGAATAAGGCCTGGTCACTACCGGTGGTCACATCGTCGAAGAGCTATAGAGAAGAGCTCGAAGAGATAATCTCCCTTTTCATAGTTTTGGGGATCGTGAGTTGGAAGAGTCAGAGTGACTCGCAACAGGAGTTCGCGACATGCGAAATCGTGAAATAGAGAAATGAAAAATGCCGAAATGATCAAAGCTAGTCCAGCTAAGCTCCTTCTTTGGAGTTTCAGGGATCGCAACATGGAGCGTCAAGATAACTCTTTACCACAGGAAATCCAAAATTTCGAATGCCGAAATGCTAAAATGTTGATGTAGCGAGTGGTCACCGCCGGTGGTCACGTAAGTGGAAGGAGCTAGCATATCTAGGCTCCATTTCAAGGTTCACACTATAAATGCTAGAAACCACTGATGGTTTCTTCTAGAGGACTCAAATATACTTCTATGTAAGTGCTAGAGGAGCTAAAGAGTCTCAAGGAATCTTCCAGTGGAATGAAGACTAGTCATAGAGGTGATTGATAGATGGAAGAGCATTGAAGCTTGTAACTACAACAGAGAGGTTGATCTTGACTGTAACAGAGAAGACGAAGAGTCTCAACTACTGGAGAGGTGAAGGAATCCCAGCATAACACCCAGTGATGATGGACGCATGGGTTGAACTGCCAGACAAGCTGAAGAGTTGCGGGGATGATCAGGAGAGCACTCAACAAGGGGAGAGCATGTAGAAGCATGGAGAGAGAGGATGCACAAGGTGCACAGAGACTATAAGTATGCTGAACAAAGAAGAGATGGTGTGGTTGTGGAGATAATTTCAAGAGTGAAAAGGAGGAGTGTGCAGCAGCTGAAATAGAGAGAAGAGGAATGGTGCATTGAATGGAAATGATGCACAGAGCATAAAAGGCAGAAGCACAGAAAGCACAAGGATGTGGGCATCAAGACAATAAGATACTAAAGAAAGGATAAGGTGCTCTTGTAGAGAAAAAAAAAAGTTCAGAAAGCACAAGAAGATGCAGACAGAGAGACACTGATACAGGAGAACAGAGAAGCATAACATAACAGTGATAAGTTTGGTAAGCCAATGATAAATAGTGTATCACTGTGTTAAATTTACATATAGAAAAGATTTATATTCCAGGGTGGTAGGGAGGCACTAGGGAGGACTGTTGTCCTCAAAGGTTCAACTAGGTTCTTGAACACAGGGAGTTGTAGCTTCCATCTATTTGCAGCTAGAGAAACCAGGGTGTCAAGGTGGCACAAGGGAGAACTCTTGTTCTCTGTTGTACAGGTTGGTGCCTGTGTGATTGGAAGTTGGTGCTTCCATCTAGTTGGAGCTGGAACATTTAGGGAATTGGTTCTAGATAAACGAGGGAGTTGGTGCTTCCATCCAGTTGGAGATGGAACATTTAGGGAGTTTATGCTTCCTTCTAGTGGGTGTTAGAGAAACTAGGGAGTTGGTGCTTCCTTCTAGTAGGTGCTAGAGAAAATAGAGAGTTGGTGCTCTCAACAAGTTGTATCTTGCAATACAGAGGTTGTATCCTCATAATGAGTTGGATATCATATTTATGATAATGTACAAAATGTAAAGATTACTTATCATATAAAGAAGAAGAGTTTTTTACCCTTTATGGTTTTCCTCAGGAAATATTTGTCTCTGTGTATTTCATATGTGACAATGATGTTGAATGTTCTCTTGCTTACTTCCCTTTATTATTGTGATTTTCATTAGGTGCTCTACAAAGAATTTAAAATAATCATTATTGTTTAAGCACGGGGACAACTGATTCACCCCCCCTCTTAGTTGTTCAACAATTGGTATAAGAACCAACCCCTTTTATCTAAGGGTAGATCCTAGAGCTTAAACATGTCAAGCCATGAAGGAAATTCAACCAATAAGGCCCCTTTGTTCAATGGAACAAACTTTGCCTTCTGGAAAGTTAGAATGAGAACTTACATAATGGCTTTAGGTGCAGATGTCTGGGATGTAGTATATACTAGTTATGTAAAGCCATTTGTACTAGCTAATAAGGATGACAAGCTAGAATTTATCTTCAACGCTAAGGCTATGAATGCTATCTTGAGTGGGCTTATAGAAGTAGAATTCATAAAAGTTATGCACTTAGGAACTGCCAAAGAAATGAAGGACAAACTCATTAGAAGTTATGAAGGTAATGAGAAGGTAAAGGACGCCAATCTTGAAATCTACAGAGTACAGTTTGAACAAATGAATATGAAAGAAGATGAAACTATTGGAAAATACTTTCTGAGAGTTGAACAACTGGTAAATGCAATGAAATCTCTTGGTGAAAAAATTGAGGAACCTTCTTTAGTTCAGAAAATTTTGAGATCTCTACCAGATAGGTTCAACCCGAAGGTTTCTACTATAGAAGAACTTAATGATCTAAAAACCTTGGAGTTTGATCAAATTCTAGGAACATTGACTGCATATGAAATGAGAATAGTTAAAGATAAACCCACCTCCAGAGAAGCATCATTTAAAGCAGACAAGAATGAGGATTCTGAGCCTGATGAAATTGAAGAATTTGTTTTTAAGAGACTGAATAAGGGATCAGGCAAATACAAAGGTAATCTTCCTTTCAAATATTTTAACTATGGTAATATATGTCATTTTGAAAATAAATGTCCTCACAAAGGAAAGGATTAGACATGTGATGATGAGGAGAAGCACAAACACATAAATTTCTTTAAAGAGAATAATTTTAAGAATAAAATTCTTTGTGTAAACAATGATGATGATCCTTCAGATGATGAAGACAATGAATCCTCTATTGAAGATAAACTAAATGACTTCATACTTATGGCCAAAGAGGATTATGATAATAAAAGCATAGGAAGTGAGGCTAATGAAGAAGAAGATGTGGTTGATATGGAAGGAGAACTTATCAATGCACTGGAAGAGATTGACAGACTCAGAATTAAGAACAAAAAGCAAAAACAATTGCTGATACAGTTCGTGAAAGACAATAAACAACATGATGAAGACTTTTCCCTGCTAAAATTAGAATTAAAAGAGTTAAAGAAAATCGAGGACATTCTGAAACAACAGTTATCAGGAAGGAAGGCAAGATGTAAATCTTTGGAAGAAGAAGTAGTGAAAACTAGGGAAGAGTTGGAGAAGTTTCAAGCCTTGTATCATCAAAATCTATCAAGTATCAAAGCCTCAGAAGGATTAGCCACCATTCTAAATTAGCATAGGAATCCAAATCTGAAAACTGGTTTGGGTTATGAAGAGGGATCAAGTAGTGGTCAGCCAAGAAACAAAGAATCCATCAAAATTTTCAAATCTACAACCAATGACAACAACAAACCTGTAGAAACAAAGGAAGACAATCAATTGCCTAGGAAAAGTAAAGAAAAAGGTGTTGGGACTGAATCTGTAGAACAAAGAAATAATTCACTCCCTGCTCAAGAAAATCATTAGCATGGAAGAAATTGATCTGTTCAAAGAAGACAACCATTTTCCAAGTACCAACATTTTTTCTGTGGATATTGTTTCTTTTGTTCTAACTTTGGTCATAAAGATGTAAACTCTTCTTTAAAATTAAATTATGAGCAATCAAGACATTCAAGGTATAGATATTTGCCACAACAAAGAATGAGATAGCCAATTAACAAACCACCGCAGACTGCAAATCACTTGATGGATGGGAAAAGGACATAGGTTAATCATAAAAATCGTTATGATCTTTTATTCAATGAACTAGAATGTTACATCTATCATAACTATGGACATAAATCTGTTGACTTTCTCTTAAGGAACTATGAACCATATTTGAATTCCCCTACTAAAAATGTCAAGTTTTGGAAGAAGAAAGAAAGTGACAAGTGTGGATTAGTATTGTCATCTCAAAGACAAACGAAACCTTGGCATATAGACAGTGGATGCTCCAAACATATGATGGGAGACAAAGGTAAGTTTCTATCTCTAAGTGAAAGAAAATCAGGAAACATAACTTTTGGAAATGATGCTCCAAGTAAAATAAAGGGTAAAGGGATGGTGAGTTTAAGTAATGGAAAAGGAAAAGCCCAAGATGTTCTACATGTAGATGGGCTAAAACACAATCTGCTCAGTGTAAGTCAAATGTGTGACAGAGGATGCGAAGTGGTGTTCATATCCAAGGAATGCAAGATAAAGTCTGCAAACCCAGGACAAGTGGTCGCCAAAGGCATAAGGAAAGAAAATAATGTATATGTGCTGAAAGAAGATAGAGAAGAGTGTCATCTAAGAAAACATGATGAAATATAGTTATGGCATAGGAGACTTGGACATCTAAACTTTGACCACTTAATCAAGATAAAAAATCTTGAGGTGGTAAAAGATCTTCCAATAATATCAAAACCCCAAGATTCTATGTGTAAACCCTGCCAAGTAGGAAATCTAACCAGGACACCGTTTAAGTCCAAGAGATTTACTTCAACAGAGAAACCACTCCAACTAGTTCATATGGATTTATGTGGACCATCAAGACAGGAAGGCACGGGGAGAGAAAACTACTTCATGCATATTATTGATGATTACTCCGAACTTTCTTGGGTTGCCTTTCTCAAGGAAAAAGTTGAAGCATTTGAGAAGTTTAAAATATTTAAGGCTTTAACTGAGAATCAAACAGGCAAGAGGTTAAAGGAAGTAAGATAAGACAGAGGAGGAGAATTTATGTCAAGTAATTTCAAGGAATTATGTGATAATCAGGGGATCAAGAGAGAATACACAATCCCAAGAACTCCACAACAAAATGGAGTAGTTGAGAGGCAAAACAAAACAATGTAGCAAATGGCCAGTTCAATGATGAATGAGAAGAACATTGGTCAAACCTATTGGGTAGAAGAAATAAACACAACAATCCATGTTCTTAACAAATCCCACCTCATACCACAAAGTGTCAAGACACCTTATGAACTATGGTATGGGAGACCTACTTCAATCAAACAGTTCAAAGTCTTTGGGAGTAAATTTTACATAAAGAATAATGATGAGAACCTTGGCAAATATGATGACAGGTCTGATGAAGGTATCTTCTTAGGATATGCTACAAATAGTAAAGGATATAGATGATATAATAAGAGGCTACATAAAATGGTTGACTATATTGACGTAAAAGTTGATGAAGGAATCCCAGCAAGAGAGGTGTACAATAATGAGTCTTCTACAGAGGAAACAACTAAAGATGAAGATGAACAGGTCCAAGAATCAGAAACTGAAGACTTTGAATCATATGAAGACATAAATACTTAGACAGACTCAAATTAGCAGGCAACTTCAAATTCCTCCTTCAGAATCACTCAATAGAATCATCTTGCAAGTCAGATAATTGGTGAAAAAGACAAAGGTGTACAAACCAGGAGAAATATAATAAAAAATACCGAGCAATCACATATAGATTTCATATCCATGCTGGAACCCAATAGTTTTAATGAAGCTAGCAAATATGACCATTGGGTTAAAGCAATGAATGATGAACTTGATCAGATTGAGAAAAACAATATGTGGGAGATGGTTCATAGACCTGAAGGTAAAAATATCATTGGTTCCAAATGGATCTTTAAGAATAAGTTGAATGAGCAGGGAAAAGTTTTCAAGAACAAAGGAAGATTGGTCCGTAAAGGCTATGCTCAAATAGAAGGACTGGATTTTGATGAAACTTTTGCACCCGTAGCAAGATTAGAAGCTATCAAAATATTTCTTGCCTATGCTTGTCATAAAAGGTTTAAAGTCTATCAAATAGATGTCAAGTTAGCTTTTCTAAATGGAGATTTAAATGAAGAAGTCTATATGGAACAACCAGAGGGTTTTGAACTGTCTGATAACCCTGAATTAGTATGCAAGTTGATGAAAGATTTATATGGGTTAAAACAATCCCCTCGTGCCTAGTATCACAGAATGGATACATATCTCAAAGACAAAGGGTTCAAGAGAGGAACAATTGACAAGAATCTATATATCAAAACAGAGGGTAATGATTTGCTCATTGTGTTAGTCTATGTAGATGGCATCATCTTCGGATGTAATAAGGATTCATTGGTACAATGGTTTGCTTCTTCCATGGAGTCTGAGTTTGAAATGTCTATGATAGGGGAACTGTCATTTTTTCTTGGTCTGGAAATTACTTCAGAGGTCGGAAGGGATGTTCATTTCTCAAGAAAAATATCTAAGAGAAATGTTGAAAAGGTTTTAAATGGAAGATTCTAAACCTGTGGGTACACCTATGGTTACTGGATGAAAATTAAGTAAGGATGATGACTCACCTGATGTTGATCAAAGTTCATATACAATGATAGGCAACCTGTTGTACATCACAACATATTTCCCAGACATAATGCATGTTGTTGGAATGGTAGGAAGATATCAGTCTACACCTAAATAGAGTCATTTGCAATCTGTCAAAAGGATATTCAGGTATTTGAAAGAAACAATGACTTATGGTCTGTGGTATCTCAGAAATTAGAATTTTTAGTTAACTTCTTATTCAGATGTAGATTGGGCAAACTGTGTTGATGAGAGAAAAAGCACCAGTGGAGGAGCATTCTTCCTGGGTGATTCATTAGTAGCATGGATTAGTAAAAATAAAGATTCCATTTCTTTATCAACTACAGAGGTAGAGTACATTGCTTCTTCTAACTATTGCACTTAGGTATTATGGATGATTCAGACACTTGCAGACTTGGAGGTAAAATACACAACACCGATCCAAATTCATTGTGATAACACTAGTGCCATCAGTGTGTCTAAGAATCATGTATTCCACTCCAAGACCAAGCATATTCCCATAAAATACCAGTTTCTAAGAGAGCAGGTCACCAATCAGATTGTTAAGGTCCATTACATTCCAACCACAGAACAAATTGCAAACATCTTTACTAAACCCCTAGTCAAGACGCCATTTGAATATCTTCGACAGAAGCTGGGTGTCATCCTGTCTCACACCTAAGAGAGTCCATCCTATTAGGGGGAGTTTTGTATTGATTGAATATCTGATACCTCCTAAAAATACTGCAACATCTCAGGGAGAGCATTTTTTCTTTGACATTGATGTCAAAGGGGGAGAAAAGGAGTGGTCTAGACTGGATGCTATAGTTGGAGGTCCAAACAGATTAGTGGAGTCATTCAGGGTTTCCATCAATGCCAAAGGGGGAGATTGTTGGGCATGTTTACAAGCAGGTGTGCTTTTCATTGATGGCAAGATTAGAGTATGCAGCAATGGCGAAACAGGGACAACATAAGCTCAGGAGGATTAGCATAGAGTCGCATGCAGTGCAAGAGTGTGCTTGTTCATTTGATGGAAAGTAGGCAGAAAAGGAAGATCAATAGTGAAGGGATAATGGCATGGAAAGATCAGAAGCGTAAACTCCATTTCAGAGTTTTGGATACCGGGCATTGGAGGAGTCAAGGAAGCAACTCACGACAAGAATGCTGAAATGGAGAAAT
This sequence comes from Picea engelmannii, assembly GCA_009831015.1. Classification (NCBI taxonomy): domain Eukaryota; kingdom Viridiplantae; phylum Streptophyta; class Pinopsida; order Pinales; family Pinaceae; genus Picea; species Picea engelmannii. The sequence goes on from ML777359.1 coordinate 344,901, forward strand.
AAGAAATGCCAGAATACGTTGATCTTACTCAATTTCAAAGTTTCGGATACCAGGAGATTGAGAAGTCAAGAGTCAAGACTATTCAACACAGGAGTCCTGAAGTCACGAAATGTGAAATGCTGAAATCCTGAAATAGGCACACCAACAAAGAGTTTCGGAGACCGAGAAATAACTCCATTTCGGAGTTCCGGATACCGGGAGTTGAAGTGTCGAAACACTTCACCACAGGAGTGTCGAAATGCCAAATCAACAAAATGCGAAACGATGAAATACCGAACCATTGATCTGACTCCATTTTGGAGTTTCGTATATCGAGAGTTGAAGTGTCGAAACACTTCACCACAAGAGTGTTGAAATGCTGAATCGCTGAAATGTGAATCGACGAAATACCGGATCGTTGATCTGACTCCATTTCGGAGCTTTGGATACTGGGAGTTGAAGTGTCAAAACACTTCACCACAGGAGTGCCAAAATTCCCAATCGCCGAAATGTGAAATGACGAAATACCAAACCATTGATCTAACTCCATTTCATAGTTTCGGATACCGGAATATGGAGGAGTCAAAACCCAAGACTGTTCATCACAGGAGTCTCGAAGTGCCAAAACATGAAATTGTGAAATACAGTTTTGAATAAGGCCTGGTCACCGCTGGTGGTCACATCGTCGAAGAGCTCGAAGAGATAAGCTCCCTTTTTAGAGTTTCGGGGATCGGGAGTTGGAAGAGTCAGAGTGATTCGCAACAGGAGTTCGCGACATGCAAAATCATGAAATAGAAAAATGTGAAATGCTAAAATGATCAAAGGTAGTCCAGCTAAGCTCCTTTTTCATAGTTTCAAGGATCGTGACATGGAGCATCAAGATAACTCTTTACCAGAGGAAAGTCGAAATGTCGAATGCTGAAATGACGAAATATCGATGTAGTCAGTGGTCACCACTAGTGGTCACGTAAGTGGAAGGAGCTAGCATAGCTAGGCTCCATTTCAAGGTTCACACTGTAACTGCTAGAAACCACTGATGGTTTCTTCTAGAGGACTCGAAGATACTTCTATGTAGGTGCCATAGGAGCTGAAGAGTCTCAAGGAATCTTCCAGTGGAATGAGGACTGGTCATAGAGGCGATTGACAAATGGAAGAGCATTGAAGCCTGTAACTACAACAGAGAGGTTGAGCTTGATTGTAACAGAGAAGACGAAGAGTCTCGACTGCTGGAGAGGCGAAGGAATATCGACATAAAACCCAGTGATGATGGATGCATGGGTTGAACTTCCAGACAAGCTGAAGAGTTGCAGGGATGATCAGGAGAGCACTCGACAAGGGGAGAGCATGTAGAAGCATGGTGAGAGAGGATGCACAAGGTGCACAAAGACTATAAGTATGTTGAACAAAGAAGAGATGGGGCAGTTGTGGAGAGAATTTCACGAGTGAAAAGGAGGAATGTGAAGCAACTGAAATAGAGAGAAGAGGAATGGTGCATTGAATGGAAATGGCGCAAAGAGCATAAAAGGTAGAAGCACAAAAAGCGCAGGGATGTGGGCAGCAAGTTAGTAAGACAATAAAGGAAGGATGAGGTGCTCTTGTAGGGAAAAATAGAATTTCATAAAGTGCAAGAAGATGCAGACAGAGAGACATTGATACGGGAGAGAAAAGCAACATAGCAGAACAGTGATAAGTCTGGTAAGCCAATGATAAATAGTGTATCACTGTGTAGGGAGGCACTAGGGAGGAATGTTGTCCTCAGAGGTTTAAGTGGGTTCTTGAACACAGGGAGTTGTAGCTTCCGTCTATTTGCAACGAGAGAAACCAGGATGGCAGGGTGGTGCAAGGGATAACTGTTGTTCTCTGTTGTACAGGTTGGTGCTTGTGTGACTGGAAGTTGGTGCTTCCATCCAGTTGGAGTTGGAACATTTAGGGAGTTGGTGCTTCCTTCTAGTGGGTGCTAGAGAAACCATGGAGTTGGTGCTTCAATCCATTTGGAGCTGGAACATTTAGGGAGTTGGTGCTTCCTTCTAGTGGGTGCTAGAGAAACCAAGGAGTTGGTGCTTCCTTCTAGTAGGTGCTAGAGAAAACAGAGAGTTGGT
>ML777359.1:346992-380964 GCA_009831015.1 Picea engelmannii
TTATGGGTTTCCTCAGGAAATATCTGTCTCTGTATATTTCATATGTAACAATGATGATGAATGTTCTCTTGCTTACTTCCCTACATTATTGTGATTGTCATTAAGTGCTCTACAAAGAATTTAAAATAAGCATTATTGTTTAAGCACGGGGACAACTGATTCACCCCCACTCTCAGTTGTTCAAAAAAAAATTGTCTTCTTCTTGATTCTGTCTCAGAGTAAGCGAAAGATCATAGACACATCCAACGCCTTTATGATCAATCTCTCCAGAAAATAGATCAAGTGGATAAGGTTGTGGAAGAATACTCATATATCTTCTCCTCTCCTACTTGGGTACCTCTGCACTTCCAAGTCAAGCATCCCATCGATATGACCCCAGGCGCACTGCTACCCAATGGGTCGGTCTACCGCTGCTCACTATTAGAAAACGAGGAGATTAAGAGGAAGATCTAAGAACGTTTCCACAAGGGTCACATATGTCCCATCTCATCGTCTTGTGGGATCCCAATCATACTAGTGCAGAAGAAAGATGTGACCTGGTTACTCTACATTGATTACAGGGCCCTGAATAAAATCACAGTTCGGAACCAGTACTCGATTCCCCGAATCGACGACCTTCTTGATCAACTCACGGGGGAAAAATACTTTAGTAATATTGATCTAAAGTCTGGCTACCACCAGGTCCCAATATAAAAGAAATATGTATGGAAGACCACCTTCAATTCAAAAGAAGGTATTTTTTAATGGTTGGTCATGCCCTTTGGTTTGACACATGATCTAGAAACATTTATGAGAATGATGGACGATATCCTGTGACCTTGCACCAGTTCTTTTGTAGTGGTGTATCTGGATTACATCTTCATCTACAACAAGACTTGAGCAGAACACTTGCATCATATTCAATAGGTTCTGCACACCCTGTGGCAGCACAAACTACATGCAAACTTGGAAAAATGCTCCTTTAGCATGGACAAGGTCCATTACTTATGCTAGATCATTGATAAACATGGTGTGCATGTGGATCCAGCCATGATCCAGGTCATCCGTGACTAGCCAGCACCAACCACACTCACTAGGATTCAGAGCTTCTTGGGCCTCGCCAATTTCTATCATAGGTTTGTGTTGGGATTCTCTCATATCACATGGGCCCTCAGCCAAGTAACCAAGGATGGCGGTAAGGAAAAATTTGTGTGGGGCTTGTCCCAACAACAAGCCTTTTATGACTTGAAGCAGTGTTTGTGATCATCCCCAGTACTTTCATTATCAGACCTACAACATCCCTTTGAGATCGAGACATATGCTTCAAACTATGTTGTCGGCATTTTTCTCACTCAACACGGAAACCCCGTGGCATATCATAATGAGACATTATCAAATCTTGTCTATAAGTACCCTACTTATGAAAAGGAAATGTACTCCATTGTGAAAGCATGCTGCTAGTGGAGACATTAATTTTGGGGAAGGAGACGGTCATCCACATTGATCACAAGCCACTACAGTTCATGTAGACCCAATACAAATTTCATAATGAACGCCATCAGAAGTGGTTCACATACTTACAATAGTTCCACCTCAACATCAAGTATAAAATATGAAGTACCAACCGAGTTGTTGATTGCCTCATTCGACCTCCAGTCATGACACTCACCATAGTTATATACTCTTGTGGTCATGAGACCTCTGCATGGCCCCAACTCTATGAGACAGACCCTAACTTCTCCACCACCTACCAAATGTTGGGAGAAAAATCGGTTTTTTCTAACTTCCATCTTCAGGATGGGTTGTTGTGTCGTCTGGGCCATCTATGCATTCCATCAAGCGAGCGTGTGAAGATAATTTTGGAATCTCACTATAGTTGGGTGGCAGGACACTTTGGCATCGAAAAGACAGTGGAAATGCTGCATAAACATTTCTACTGGTCGAAACTTCGACATGATGTCGGCAAGTATATCAGGTCCTTCAACGCCTCTGCTATTTTCAAACTGACCAATAAGAAACGGGTCTTGTACACCCCTCTTCCTACTCCCGACAAGCCATGGGAATCCATCTCAATGGACTACATGTCGGGCCTCCTGTCCACCAAGAGGGGAAATGACTATTTTTTTGTGGTTGTTGATCTCTTTTCCAAGATGGCGATTATGGCCGCCTGGAAGAAGAACATCACTAAAGAGGCCACTGCCAATATATTCTTTAAACGCGTCTGGGTACACTTTGGGATCCCACTAACCATTGTCTCATATGGGGATAGTCATTTCCTCAACACATTCTGGTTGATCCTCTGGTCACTGCTAGATACCAAGCTCACTAAATCCACTTCCTTCCACCCCCAGATAGATGGACAAACTAAGGTCTTCAATCGAATGATCGTACATATCCTGTGCATGTACAATTCCAACCACCCCCGCACATGGGATGAGAGTATTCCTTATTTCCAACATAGCTACAACTAAGCCCTGCATAGCTCAACTGGCCACAAACCCTTTCAGGTGGGGTTGGGATTCCAACCATTTGTCCCCATTGATGTTTCACTACCCTTGGAGACCACCTCGACCAACTCATCCCCTGCTCCACTAGAATATGAAAAAGCCACCTGATTCATTTGAGAGGATTCATCACATCTGCCAACAGGTTCAGGATATTTTATAGAAGTCCAATGCCAAGTACACACAATGAAATGATCAATATTGGGTGCCACATAAGTTTTGGGTGGGAGACAAAGTTTGGTTACACTTGCAGAAAGAACGCCTTACTGATCTTTCAGATCTTTTATGACTATGGTTGAGTTTTAATTTTGCATGCATTAATTAACCATTTGAGATACTTAGTAAAAGAATGAGGAAATAAGAGGAATTATGACATCCATATACACATATGAATATCTGAAATGAAATAATAGACAACAAACCATAACACACAAATTGATAATGAAGTTCAACACAACTTTGCCTACGTCTCCGGGCCTTTGTCTCTGTGGGGGAGGATTATTTATTTCTGTTCAAAAGATCAAAAGTACATCGTAGTAGTGCCAATTGGCTACAAGACTGATCTGGTCATGTTCATCCAGATCTCAAGAACCCTGCAAAGAAAATGGCACGCAAAACGGACGTCCAGAGCTCCCAGAAATGGCCCGATAGCGTCTGCTCCTCAAAATCTTCCCTGCATAAAAATGGCTTTGGCTTGGCTTCTCTTCAGCATAACTCTACTATGACTACCTCCTATGGCCTCAAACAGGTTTGGTTTATATAGATATGAATTTGGTTTCTCATCTCCAACTTCCTCCCAAAATTTGGGCTCCAAAAATGCCCAATATCTCCCAATAATGGAGAAAATCCAATAATAACAGGCATAATATCAATGGAAAATCATAAAAAACCCAAATTGTATAGTATTAGGAAAATTAGCCCTCGAGGCCTGGGTGCGCGCCCCCTTTTCGCAGTCACATGGCCTATTTTTGGCCAAGCACTGGCCCCTTTGTTTGCGTTGGCTTTCGGTTTCTTGGCAATGGCATATGATCTTGGCTAGTGGTTGTAACCCCCACGCCCATTGTGTGGTAACGGTCCGAGGTCACATGGGACCGCCCGGGAACTGAGGGCCAGACCCCTATCCGCAATAGTCCCTGCGTCGTCGGTTATATGGAATGGTCGTATGGTGTGTTTGTGCCGAGGGTTGGGGCTAATCCCCGACCCTTTCCCCGCCGTTTAAAACTTCAACGAAACATAAATAAGTTTTATACCATATGACTAATAAGGATAACCCATAGGGTGGGTGGTTAGCCCGACCCTGCTAGTCCACTGCACAGAGTATAGGTTGGGGGTTCGACCCCGGTGAAACCCATATAATTTTACACAAAGTCGATGAACCAACCACGAGGTGCCACATGGCAGCCCGTGACTGGGCCATGTGGCACCTCAACACCCAACCGAAGTTTTCCACATCACAACCCTGCACAGTCAGCATGTTGATGTCATGGTGACATCAGCATTGACTTTTTGACCAGTTGACCTTTGAATTTTTACCTGTTTGGGATTCTGATCAGAACATGATAACTTTCACATACAGAGCCCGTTTGACGAAGTAAATATATGGACGGAATCAGGAAGACGAGATGGACATAATGGCATTAGTTTTGTAAAATTTTGAGCACTTTCATTTTTTAGCATTTTTAAGCCATGTCAGGCTTCTGGATCTGATTCCAGATCACACCTCCCCACAAAAAGACCTTTTGGTGCCCAAAAGGTTACTGACCAGTCAAAAAGCCCGGGATAGGCCACCCGGATTTCTCTTTGTCTCTGAACTCTGTCCTGTGCACCTATCTCATCAAGATCAACTATAACACAATCATGACAACTGACAGTATATTGTTATCCATTTGAACCATGTTACATCTTACTGAATCCACTATCATCCATGTAGAAAACATCACTAATGACAGTATCAAAACGATGACTTCAAATGAACTGATATACTTCAGATATTTGCACGACATGAGATTATCTTGAAGCAACTTATGATTGATTTTCCATTCAACAACCATGTCTTGTTCTTGCTTAAGATCAATTACTTAATTTGAAACAATTATTGGTTTGTTGCTTGCTTGCACTACCTTCTTTAATTGTTCCATTGTTTGAAGTGTTTTATTTTCTTTAACATGATGAGCATGAACTACATAATCTTGACCTGCTTTAGTGAATTGATATTGATTGTTTGTCATGTAGAAGATTGCCTTACGATCATATAAATATGGGCTACCTAAGACCATTCCACATTCTCTTAACGACACTACATCACATGTTACTTCGTCCACATACTTAGATGAAATTGAAAATTTGATTGTGCACTGCTTTGTTATGTGCATCTGATGATGATTGCTTATCCATTTAAGTGTGTAAGGATTATGATGAGTTTGTGTTTTTAATCCCAATTGCTTAACAAATTCTTCTGAGATTAGATTAGATTGAGATCCACTGTCGATTAATGTGTCTATCTTAGTGTGTCACATAATTACCCTTATATGAAACAACTTGCTTCTACAATCAATGTCTTCACCAATTTTACCTGTCATACCAACCAATGAAATCTTTGACTCATCACATGAATCCGATCCCAAGTTTGTGGGTTTTGATGTCGTTTACACTGTTTCCATTCCCTTCTTTTCTTTGAACCACTTTGGCCTCTTCTTTGGATGCAACTGCCAACATCTGTCCTCATCATGTCCCTCTTTCTTGCAATGCTTGCAAGAGGGATTTCCTTCCTTCTTTGTCACTGCATTTGCATTCTTGCCATGCCTTTTCCTCTTGTCTTCTATCTTTGAAAACGATGATTCCCCTGACACACCTGCTTTCCCTGCTTCAATATACGTAGCTTGAACAGAAACCTCATCAAGGTTAGTGGGTCCAAACATGAAAACAATGTTTCTAATATGTGCAGGTAAACCTCCTATATACTTCATAAGAGTCTCTTGTGTTTGCAAAGGAATTTCTAACATTAATGCCATTTTTCGAAATCCATCGGTGTATTCTTTCACTGTTTGTCCTTTTCTTAGTTTTAAAGATTGCCATTCAATTATTTCTTTTTATTTATAACCCAAAGGATAGAATTGTTTCCTAAGTGCCAAAATGAAACTCTTCCATGATGGAAATACATTACCCACATGGTGTGTTCCCTTTTGCAGCTTGCTTTGCCACCAGATAAGAGTTGTACCTGCAAGTCTCAAAGATGCCAACTTAATTTGTGTGGCCTCATCCTTGATATGTTGCACACTGTAGTATACCTCCATCTGCCTGATCTAGTTGTCAATTTTTTCTGCATTTACTTCACCATCATATATGGGCAACTCAAATTTTACATCAAGTTTTAACAATGGCATTTCATGTTTATTCTTATGAACATNTCACTTTTTCCTTTTGAAGATCCACCCAAAACTGGTCGCTTACGTTCCAAGTAATCTTTGTACAAAACTTTCACCATCTCCGACATAGCAAGGAATGTTTTCCGGAACTCTTTCTCATCTTGAGAAATCCCTTCTTCCGATGCCATCTTCTCGTTGTGAGAAAATATCTTTCTCAATCCAATTAATGGATTCTCTGCAACAAGATCACCTTCACCGCATTGTATCTTTTCCCTGGTTAACATGCAAAACTCAAATCCAAACGTCAACTAGCTTTGATACCACTTGATTCGTCGAATCTTTTAATGACTATGGTTGAGTTTTAATTTTTCATGCGTTAATTAACCATTTGAAATACTTAGTGAAAGAATGAGGAAAGAAGAGGAATTATGACAACCATATACACATATGCAGATCTGAAATGAAATAATAGACAACAAACCATAGCACGCAGATTGATAACAGAGTTCGGCACAACTTTACCTACGTCTCTGGGCCTTTGTCTCTATGGGGGAGGCTTATTTATTTCTGTTAAAAAGCATAAAAGTACATTGAAGTACTACCAATTGGCTACAAGACTGATCTGGTCATGTTTGTCCAGATCTCAAGAACCCTGCAAAGAAAACGACATGCAAAATGGACGTCCGGAGCTCCCAGAAATGGCCCGACAACGTCTGCTCCTCAAAATCTTCCTTGCATAAAAATGGCTTTGGCATGGCTTCTCTTTAGCATAAATTTTCTCTGACTGCATCCTATGCCTCAAATAGGCCTGGTTTATATAGATCTGAAGTTGGTTTCTCATCTCCAACTTCCTCCCAAAATTTGGGCTCCAAAAATGCCCAATATCTCCCAATAATGAAGAAAATCCAATAATAACAGGCATAATATCAATGGAAAATCATAAAAAACCCAAATTGTATAGTATTAGGCGCATTATCCCTGAGTCTTGGGCATCCACCCCCCTTTCGTGGTCACATGGCCTATTTTTGGCCAAGCGCTAGCCCATAGGCTAAGCACTGGCCCCTTTGTTTGCGCTGGCTCCCGGTTTCTTGGCAACGACATATGATCTTGGCTAGTGGTTGTAACCCCCACGCCCGTTGTGTGGTAATGGTCCCGGGTCACATGGGACCACCCAGGAATCGAGGGCCAGACCCCTATCTGCAATATTCCCCACGCTGTCGATTATATGGAATGGTCATATGGTGTGTTTGCATCGAGGGCTGGGGTTAAGCCCCGACCCTTTCCCTGCCGTTTAAAACTTCAACCAAACATAAATAAGTTTTATACCATATGACTAATAAGGATCACCCATAGGGGGGGCGGTTAGCCCGACCCTTCCAGTCCACTGCGCGGAGTATAGGTTGGGGGTTTGACCCCGGTGAAACCCATATAATTTTACACAAAGTCGATGAACCAACCACGGGGTGCCACGTGGAAACCCGTGACTGGGCCACATGGCACCTCAACACCCAACTAAAGTCTGCCACGTCACATCCCTACACAGTCAGCACGTTGATGTCATGCTGACATCAACATTGACTTTTTGACCAATTGACCTTTGACTTTTTACCTATTTGGTGTTCCGATCAGAACGCGATAAATTTTTCATACGAAGACCGTTTGACGAAGTAAATATATGGTCGGAATCAGGAAGATGAGACAGACACAATGGCATTGGTTTCGTCAGATTCTGAGCACTTTCATTTTTAAGCATTTTTAAGCCCTGTTAGGCTTCTGGATCTGATTTTGGATCACTTACTGGGCCCCATCAGAAGCTTCACCCACTTCATTATACGCCATACACCATCACCAATACTATGGGTGAAAATTATTTTGCACTCAACATTCCTCATTTCCTTGGTATGCACCCAGTCTTCAATGTAGCTCTCCTTCGACCATATTTCCCATTGTTATTGGACACCTTAGAGATAGAAGAGCAGTTGACACCAACATACCTCAACCATGACTGCATGCAATATGAATACAATAATAATATTGTGGACACATAGATCAAGGGCACTCAAAAACAAAGGGTCCAACTTTATCAAGTTGTCAAAGCAAGGCAACTCTTGCACCAAGGCAAGGGGCTCACCCAGGTCCAAATTCAATGTAAATTCCCTCATCTGATGGGGGAAATAAACACAATGGAGACCATTTATTCCTAAGAGGTAAGTATTGATCCATATGGATTCTGGTGGCCTCCCACCTATTCCAACTGGTTCATTTTGGCAGTTTTTTTTCTAGTTTTTGGGTCCCTAACTTGCGGGGCCGTTTTGAGGCCCTAAACAATGTTTTTAGGGATCTCCACAGTTGGAAATATCCTTTAATAAATAATAGGAAAATGTGTATTCCTCGGATAGAACTTTCCAATGGGGTATCATGCACTTTAAACGAAGATCATATTGAAAATTTATGACCACAGGAAGTTGATGTACTAACTTACCCAAACAGGGCCCACATGACTTTTGGTGCTTCATCTCCTAGGGTTAGGTTTTTGGATGTCTAGGGTTTTTGACATTCCTATTTATTGTAAAAATTCCTTCAGAGCCTCATTGTAAGGATTCTCTTATGAATGGGATTATTTGTCACATATCTTCTCAAATATAAGCGACTACCATTCCAACAAGCTTGTTTTCCACTGCATTTTACAGTTTCATCTTATTTCCTTATTGTATAGAAAACCATTTTTATTGTATCTCTATTATTCTGTGTTAAGAATCTTTTAATAATCTGCATAAATTTTGTTCTTCTCATAAAATCCGGATCAATCCAAGAGATGAAGTAGGGATAACAAATTAGTTTAAACTTTTTCCAAGATGAGAATGAAGGAGTTGAATCTGAAGTCCCTCCTGATATGGGGGGTAACCTCATGATACGAAGGTCGATGGTGATTCCTGAAAATGAGCAAAGGCAGAGTAGAAGAAATGAATATTCTTGCGATCCGGATTATTTTCGGCACGAAATGAGAGCCGAGATATAATAAAGAAATGCACAGAGATATCGCGTATATCTAGTAATATAAAAGAAATATATCTGAGATGCAACCATAAACACAGAGATACAGTAATACACGATTTCTATTGATGAAATAAATGTACAGAGACTGTAAAAATACAAAGTGAAAGACTCGCTAGAATGGTGCCAGCTTATCTCTGAGAAGAGATGTGACGGCTACTCGCATTCGCAAGAATATGGTTACAATGAGGCTCTGCAGGCCTTTTTACAATAATAGGGAATTCCAAAAGTCCTAGACATCCAAAAACCTAACCCTAGGAGATGAAGTGCCAAAAGTCATGTGGGCCCCGTTTGGGTAAGTTGGTGCATCAACTTCCCGGGGTCGTAACTTTTGCATACGATCTTCATTTTAGGCGTGTGATAGCTCTTTGGAAAGGTATCATCGAGGAGATTCATTTTGGGGGCTCAATCATGCCTTAGAATATCATTGAGAACCTCCATCTTGAAAAACCTTCATTTAGGCCCTCAAAATGGCCCTGGAAGTTAAAACCTGCTAAAAATAGTAAATTGCCAAAATTGCCATAAAGTTGTTTTGAGCTAGTTGGAAAAGGTGGGTGGCCACCAATATCCACCTAGATCAATCCTCCCTCCTTAGGAAGCAATGGTGTCCATTGCGTTGAGTTCTCGGGGGAGAAGGAAAAGTGTTTATTGAATCTGCATCTTGGTGAGCTGCTTGTCTTGTTGGAGACATCGCGCTGCTTGGTTTGTTGAAGGTCATCACGAACCTGTGGCTGGAAGGGTTGGACATTTTTAACCAGTCTAGCTACATGAGATGACTATGTGTAGAAGGAATCTTTGTGCTTTGTTGCAACCTTGTTGACCTTCTTCTGTTGGATAGAAGGTGCTTGGGCCGAAGCTGTGGTGGTTGCAATATCCTTTTGTTCCCCTTTTGAACAGATTGTGGAGAAGATGAATTTTGTAGTATGAGATACTACCTTGCGACGCTGTTTAGGTTGAGCAGTAGTTGGAACTACCTCTGGTATCCTGTAGAGATGACCCCCTAGAGTAATAATGACACTACGAGGTCGAGACTCATAGATAGCATGGCGTTTCCACATATATGATTGACCCAATAGAACATCACAGACATCCAATGGGGAAACATCACATAATACCTCATCCTTGAAGGGTTGGATGTCATATGATAATCGACACTGCTGGCTGACACAAAGATCTTGTCCTTGGCGAAGCCACCCAATGCTGTATGGTTGTGGGTGTGGTGTTGTCGACAATCCCAACTGTTTGACGACCTCTTCTGAGATGAGGTTCTTCTGGCTTCCGCTATCAACAATAAAATGCAACGGGTTCCCCTTCACCCACATTTGTGAATGAAAAAGATGCTCCCCCTCTTCTGGATCTGTTGGTTCTTTTGGTTGAATTGTTGCGGTCGTGACAATAGCAGTGGGGTCTGCGTCAATGATCTGTCTTTTACCAGTATTTTCATAATTAGATTCTGAATCAGGGTTCAGCTCCTTGTCTTTGATCTCGGCCACCAATGAATGTTTTGAGCGACATTCATCCGTGTTGTGCCAGGGGATTTTATGGAAATCGCACCATTTTTCAGTGTCCTTCTTTGTCTTCCCGTGACCCTTCTTTTCCTGTGGCTTGGACTGGTTTTCGGGAGACTGTTTGTTAGGGTTGTCTTTTCCATACTTTGGTTGTTGTGTATTTGAAGACCCAAACTCCCGTTTATTCTAGTGCTTAAATTTTTTCTCAATTTTAACAGCATATCGATAGGCAGCACCGAGTGATGAGATGTCCAGAAAATCCATTTCAGTTTGGATGTATCTGTGTAGAGCCCCACGGTATTTCAGAACCAAATGTCATTCGGAGTCTTTGATACCTAGCTTGGTGCGCATGGTATGTAAGGTATTGGTGAAATCTGGAACTGCTTAGCCCCTCTCTTTCCGTAGTGTGGTCCATCTCATGCATTGTTCCTCATAGTTGCCAACAGGGTAGTATTGTTCCTTTACCGCATACACAAAAAAATCCCAAGTGGGCTCGACCCCATATATTCCAGATTCCTCTGTGGAACTCTGCTCTGAGTAAGTTTCCCACCAATGTTTGACATGGGGGAGAGCCTTAAGGAGTGCGAAGGTGATATTTTCCTTGTCTGAAAAATTATGAAAAGAGAAATAACCTTCTAGCAAATTTAACCATTTATCTAGGGCATCTGCATCTATTTGACCTTCAAATACGGGAATATCAAAATTAACCTATACCTTGAAGGCGAGGTGCCTCCAAAGTGGTCGCTTGATGAAGATGCACCTGATGCTATCGGTAGGCATTAAAGGATGTGGGAAAAATTCTCCATCATTTCATCCCTCTGTCACGTGAGAGCTTGCTCAAGCAACAGACTGATAGGATCGTCTGCTCCATTGTTTTTCTTTTCTTCCACCATTGAGGGTTTCTTGGGTGTGCGAGAGAAATTGTCCTCAAGAGAGACAAGCTCGAGACCCAACTTGCTATACTCGGACCTCGTCGGGGACATGCACTGAAAACGATCAAGAGCAGCCTGCTCTGATACCACTGATCCGGATTATTTTCGACACGAAATGAGAGCGGAGATATAATAAAGAAATGCACAGAGATATTGCGTATATCCAGTAATATAAAAGAAATATATCAGATATGCAACCATAAACATATAGATACAGTAATACACGATTTCTATTGATGAAATAAATGTACAGAGACTGTAAAAATACAGAGTGAAAGACTCACTAGAATGGTGGTAGCTTATCTCTAAGAAGAGATGTGATGGCTACTCTTATTCGCAAGAAGATGGTTACAATGAGGCTCTGGAGACATTTTTACAATAATCAGGAATGACAAAAGTCCTAGACATCCAAAAACCTAACCCTAGGAGATGAAGTGGGAAAAGTCATGTGGGCCCCGTTTGGGTAAGTTGGTGCATCAACTTCTCGGGGTTGTAACTTTTTCATACGATATTCGTTTTAGGCGTGTGATAGCTCGTTGGAAAGGTATCATCGAGGATATTCATTTTGGGTGATCAATCATGCCTTCATCTATCATTAAGAACTTACATCTCGAAAAAACTTCATTTAGGCCCTCAAAATGGCCCCAAAAGTTAAAACCTGCTAAAAATTGTCAAAATTGTCAAAATTGCCATAAAGTTGTTTTGAGCCAGTTGGAAAAGGTGGGTGGCCACCAATATCCACCTGGATCATCTTGGCTTCAAACAAATACTTTTTGAACGAGATGCACTTTCGGGGGAAAGGTATGTCAATTTATTGTTGATAGCAGTAGTTGTGAGGATATGGATTCCAAACAGATGGTAGATAAGTTGAAATTACATTGTGAAACACATCCCCATCCGTACCAAATTGCATGGTTCAAAAAAGGGAATGTATTCACCATTAATAAAATATGTTTTATCAACTTGTCCATTCATAAGAGTTATAAAGATGAAGTCTCGTGTGATTCCATTCAAATGGATGGATGTCATGTGCTAATATTACACATGAAATTTTCACACCTAAGTACCTCACCCTTAGTGTCGTAAGTGTCATACAAGTGTCTGATACACCTTGACACCATGGAATAAAATATGTCACAATACCTAGTCAATGTGCAGGAGGGATGTATTACATGAAGGCCAAAATACCAAGTGCACATGAATTATTATTAATATTCATGAAAACGAAATTAGTTAAGTGTGAGAATCCACCTCACATTTGGTTTCCTATTTTTTAGGGAAGGTGGAGGATCTCATGAATAGTTGAAATATTTCCTCCTTAAAATACTTGAGAGATATTTCCTCCCTAAAGTCCTTAAGAAATATTTTCTCCCTAAATATTTTGGATATCCCATTTTAGTGGATATGATGAGTGATCCTCTCCATGGTGGTTAAGCCTCCAAATCCTATATAATGAGGGATTTCCATGGAGAAGAAGGGAATAGAGGATTTTAGAGATACCGAAATTATGATCTCATGAAGAATGGTGGATATTTGAGGTATCAAACCTATGGTATTGGGAGAAAGATTTAGGATATCAAACCTATGATTTTGGGAGTTTTGTGCAAGGGCTGGATGAGGAGGACTTCAGGAAGTTGTTGCAACTGCATCTACAGCCTATAAGTAGTCTTCTGGAGTTCTCATATTAATATATTGCTTGGCCTATTTTCTTCTAACCTATGTCTCTTTACATATGTTTGTCTTATATATGGATTTGATTGGACTAATCTTATAGAGTAGAATATGAGTTATTTGTCTCGTTGTCCATTGCATTGTAGGTGTCAAACAATGCTAAGGAGCTCAGAGATCAAGTTGAAGTTGAAGGAATGAGGAAAAACATCGAAATGAGGTGCATCACACTTTATTCCTTCTCTTTCTCTTTATGATTAGTTAGTTAGATTCAAAGGAATGTTAGTTTCCAATGTTATCATGTTTTTTGTCTCGTTATAGAGGTCTAGAATCCAAGAGGATATTCACCTGTCCGCAGGGGAATTTTCCTACAAAATAAATTGGTGAATCCACTGGGGATCGACATTGATTTGTATTTCCTTGTATATTCCTTGTGATTTTCCCACCTTTTAGATCATTTTTATTGTTTTTTCATGATCCATTACCTTTCTCCCATCTTCACTATAAATTTCACCAATTTCTGTGAATTCTAGGTGAGTTTTTATGAATTTTTTGGCTCTGTTTTGAATTTATGGGAAGGGTATCAATCCCATGGAGTGCATATCAGAGATCTTATATTTGATCATATCCCCCCTACATTTCTTTTCAGAGCGCTATATTGCTCTGTTCCCTTGAGTCAAGGAGTGCTAATCTCTTTCTTGGAGGTTTTTTGCCTTCTTCTGCTAAGATTTTTGCAGTCTATTTTGCAGAAGTCTTTACCTAGACTCTGTATGTTGGTTTGTGAAGTTGTTTAGGTTGATATTTGGTACTTATCAATTCCTATTGTATTTATTGGAGATTGAAACGTTTTCAAAATTGTGAAAATTCTTTTTCTCGGTGCTTTTTTTGTCGAGACAGTTTGAGTGATTTCTCTTTCTCCTTGTCTTTTCTTGGATTCTTGTCTAAAATTTCTTGTGTTCCTTGAATGATTGTTCATTGTAGAATCCTTGCTTGATCTCTTGTTAGAACAGGTTATCTCCCACTTTTTTTATTTCAGTTCTCATTGCTTTGAGTGCATGCTTTGTTTGAATCCCTTTTTGCTTCGTGTCTTTTGCATATGCATCTGACTCTTTCTTTCAATTGAAAGTAGTGGAGAATTAATGGATTTGAATTTAATTTATTCATACATTAGAATAAAACAAAGAAGATAGTTTCATTCTTTCTTTTAGGTAGTGAAACTAGCTTGCATTTGAAGTAGCGAAATTGCATGGTTTTTGACATTTTTGGTGTTGAATTCTTAAAAACATTCAATCTCTTTGGGGGGGCCAAGAATCGTGTATCGGTGTACAGTCTCTTTGGATCATTTCTTGAGGATTTTCATATTGATGAGTTTAATAAAATTTTGGTACATTGTGCATCTACGAATGACAAACATTTTCTCTTTGGATCATTTCTTGAGGATTTTCATATTGATGAGTTTATTAAAATTTTGGTACATTGTGCATCTAGGAATGATAAACGTTTTCTCTTTCTCGTAATATAGGTTTCATCGAAGTGAAATATTTGCATTCTCATTTCTTTGCATTGTTTAGATTCGGTAAAAACACCATTTAGTCCATGCCATTTTCCTCTCGAGTAAACAACAACCTTAAAATAAATCGCTTATAAAAATTTATTAGAAAGTTTTATATTTTTTGGTAACAAACCTACATTAGCTTAGGGTGTAGGGCTTTGGAATAGGTGTGAAAGATAACTTTCCAAAGATATAAACAAATATAGTATCTTCTGAAAGGGAGAGTTTAAATCCACTTGCTACATTTTGTCCTAGGAATCCATTCTAACACAAGGAACAATCACGAGGTCACATTAGGGCCGACAGAGTTACTCACCCTACTTTGTTGGTCTTAGTGTAGAAATTGCACATATTATTAGGGGTCACTTGAGTAGAAAATATTGTGTGGACCTTCTCGAGGAGATTTCGGGCTTAAATACCCTACCCTTGCACGTATATTGGACTATCGACTGCTTCCCCAGAAATCATTCTCATAATTGGTAAAATTATTAACCTATCTCTTTAGGGTCTTTACACAAGGTGACTGTGGAGGGGAAATTCTTCATAGTACCTGGAATCGACATTGGCCAAACTCACTTGGGATCCTTGGAGGGTACACCCAATATTATGTGTGGGAGCTTGCATCAAGGTGTAAGTCCGTTAAGAAGGTCGTCAACATAACTTTTCCACCTGCTCTATCTCAGTCCCTTCTCATATTGTTCTCGTGACATTGTATTTCATCACCAACTAGTGCGTTCATTGTGAGAAGGTTTTGTTTGTTTTCTTACTTCCTAGATTTTTAGTGTGTGTTTTTTATTTTCCCTAACATAATCTAGGTTTATTATGTGATTAAATGTGTTAGTTTCCGGAGCTACCAATGAAGAAACCCCTGATCCGGGGGAACATTTTGTTTTTCCTTCTTACAAAAACATTGGTCCTCCTTAAATTGCTACTTTGAGCCTTCCAGGTGTCACAATTGGGTTACCGGTATGGTGTTTTTCCACTCTGGTATTCTCTAATGCACCTACTACTTCAGATGTAAGAAAACCACCCACACATCAACCTCATTTCAAATTTTCACCATCTTCACCAGTTAAGTCTCCTTCCCTTTCTCCTTCTTCTCCTAGTGAAAGCTCTAAAGCAAGTAGCCAGGTTGATAAGAAGAAGACGAAACAGAAAGAAAAGAATAATAAGAACCCAAAAGGGACCAAGACTCCAACTACATAAGATGTTGGATCCAAGAAACAAGTTATTGTTAATTGTATTGGGAGTGTTGATGAGATCGATAAGACTACAATGAAGAATCTGAAACACAAATCCCCTTGCAGTCTTTGTAAGGGTGACCACTTTATGAGGGATTTCCCTGGTCTTCCCAAGGTCTTAGAATTGTGGTCTTCCACATCATCGACACCTGCTAGACATGCTGGTGACACCCCGTCAACTACTGATGTTAAGGTTGGTAAGAAGAAGACAACTGTCAAATTTCCTTGCATGTTATGCAAAGGTGATCATTACTCTCACCTTTGTCCTCGTATGGACGATGCTTCTTCTCTTTTGAAAAAGATTCAAATTCCAACTGGTTATCATTATATTTCTCCCAAACCATCGTTAGTTGATGGACTGGTCAATCCAGTTCCATCCCCGGTCAGTTCGGTTGATAAGGTGGTCAATCTTGTTTCATCCTTGGTTGAACCACTAACTAAAGTAGCTGATCCAATTCTATCATCGATCAACCCCACTTTTCATATGAAAAGTGAAACCCAAAAGATCAATTTGGTCCCTTCATCGGTTAGTCCAATTGATCAGGAAGTCAGTTTGGTCACATCCTTATTTGAACTAGGTGACAAAGTGGTTGATTTGTTCCCATCCTTGGTCGATCCCACTCTATCATTAGAAGGTTTAACCAAAAAGGCCGATCCCTTTCCATCCGTAGACCCCATTCTCCCTTTGGAGAATAAAACCCAAGTGGTCGATCTGATCCCATCATCATTCTATCCCACTCTCCCTCTAGAGAGTAAACCCGACACTGCCCACGTTTTTCTCCTTGATACATAATCTACCATGATGGGGGGTGTTAGCATCGGAAGTCACTCCTGGATTGCTTACAGGAGCAGAGCCCGACACCCATCAGTTTTATGTCACAATAGTTTTTAATAGATGATCAAATAGAGGTAAAGACTCGAGGAGATATCACTCTAACTCAGGGACTAGGTCTGGCATGTAAGGGACAAAGGAGGTCTTGATCTAACTTCAGTCAGTGGGTTGATTAAAATATGAGCAGGTGGAATAATTGGTAAGAAAGGTGAACAAACGACTTTAGGCAATAGGCTTCCAGCAGTTTGCAGAGGAAAGACCCTAAATGCAAGATCCTCTTGGTTCAGGGTCTCAAGAAACTGAAAGGGGACTTGACTGGATCCTCCAATTCCAAGTAACTCAGCATTAAGAAAATCACAAGAACTGATTAGAAACAACATAACTGCTACAGTGATCCAACCTACATCATCCTATAACAACTACAACTCGACTAGATCCTCCAATTCTGAGTTGTTCTAACACAGTGTAAATAGAGACGTGAAAGAAACTGGCATTCGTAAGACAAGAAGTCTCAAAATTCCATGCATAACCAGAATAACAATGCTTTGTTAAATCTTTACAACTGGGAGCTCTGCTCAACCATCGATAGAAAAAAAAATGGAAAAAACGCCTACATATAATCAAAACAACAACATCAACAGAATCAAGACGTTGCATTTAAACTTTGCGTCTACATGGCTTCTGACAATTTGCAGCTGCAGTCTCTGAATGATCGTGCACCTATGGCAGACACAATCGAACTCCTGACAGTTCCGTGGGCGAATCGACGTGCCTTTAATTCATCGTCGAACTTTCCCATTATGGCGGAGGCGATGTTTAACCACCACCAACTACTTCAATAACGGCTTCATTGGGATTGAGGATGTCCCGGCCAACTAGACACCTTTGGGACGTGGAAGAACCTCCACGTTGCCACCTGGAATAGTTGAACAGCCTGATGAATAGGCGTGGAGGCCAACACGAAGGATGGGGGCGCATAACAGGAGTAGTGGCACCAAAACTAGGAGGGTGAGATATGGAGTGATGAGGTGTGTGAGAGGTTACAGGAGAAGACACATGGCGGGTGGTGAGTGGATGATGAGATGGGGAAGGGACCACACGGACCAGAAGAGGGGAGGTGGACAGATGTCGGAGGATGAGGAAGGAGCTAAAAGGGAGAGAGAATCATCGCATGGTCAGGTGGAGAACAGATGGAAAGATGACAAGACAAGAAAGGGGGCCCCACATTGATTAAACGCAGAAAGAGAGAGGATGTCCGGAGTGCCTGTGCATTGTTGATTCGGGCGCTCCAATCACAACCATCGGAGAGCTGCGTCCTTGATTCTGGACCCCCCCCTCCACTTAAAGGTAGAAAGGCGGGGGGGGGTCGGAAATCACCCTGTGCGACGTTGATCCGGGTGCTTCGATCGTAGCCGTTGAAGAGGTGCGTCCTTGATTCCGAACCGCCCCCCCTCCGCTTAAAGGTAGAAAGGCAGGGGGCTCCGAAATCCTATGTGCGTCGTTGATCCAGGCGCGCAAATCCTTGTCGTCCATATTTGATTTTCATTTAAACACAGACACATTTTCATCCCAAACCTAGGGTAAGTGGGTTTTTAACCCATTCCTTCGCATTTTACCCCCCGTTACGAGAAATATCGCTAACATTTGGCTCCATGGGGGATAGAGTCATCCCTATGATGCTCTAAGGACTCTTTTGCAGATTCAGTGCCTTGTTGTTGGGCTATGGAGTCATTTATTAAGATTAAAACAAAAACAATATTTACAAAAACAAAAGAGCCGACTGCGGCTCACAAAAAACATTTTTTCAAGAAATGCCCATTTACTGGGCCACTAAAAACTTCTTTGCCTTCCAAATCCTGCAACCTAAAAGTGTTGTTCGAGAATAATTCAAGGATCTTGAAAGGCGCAAACCAGAGGACATCAAACTTACTGTGCTTGCCCTTTTCCTGCCTAGGTGCATCCTATTTGAGCACCAGATCACCCTGCTTGAATTATTTCTTTCTGCTCTTTCTGTCGAAGGCCTGGTTGATATTTTACTGATAATTATAGGCCCTTTTCATGACTTGTTCTCTGATCTGTTTCACTTCCACCATCTGATGAATCCTTCTGACCATATTGCCAGGCTCTCCTTCAAGGTCCTGGAGGAATTTTTCCACAGATAAGGCGAGATGAGTAGGGAAAATGACCTTTGTTATGTAAACCAGTTGGAAGGGTGATATTCCTAGGGACTTCTTCGTTGTCACTCAGTCAGCCCATAGAGAAAATTTGAGTTTTGAATCCCAGGCCCTTTTATTGTCTTCCAATAATTTCTTAATGAGCTTGATCAGGATTTTATTGGAAGATTCCTCCAGTCCATTTCCTTGAGGATAATAGGGAGTAGAGTGAATCAGTGAGATCTCATACTGTTCACAGAACTTGATCAGAGGCTCAGACCTAAAGGGGGCGGCGTTGTCAGTGACAATTCTGCTAGGGAAACCCAATCTGGCTATGATATCTTCTAGGAATTTGATAATTACTTTGTGGGAAGTGCTTCTGGTGGGGACAACTTCTATCCATTTGGTGAAATAGTCTGTCGCAATCAGAATCCATCTGTGCTAGCCACTTGAGGGAGGATGAATTTCTCCGATGAAGTCCAATCCCCACTGTTGAAAGGGTGTTGAAACTACTACAGGATTCAATGGCATAGATTTGAGCTGCTGCCTTCCTGAGAACTTCTAGCATTTGATGCAAGCTCTGATTTCTCTTCAGACATCAGGGAATAAAGTGGGCCAGTAATACCCAGCCCGGAGGATCTTGTGGGTTGTGGTATTCCATAAATGATGACCCCCATAAAGGCCACTGTGGAAATCAAACATCTTAAAAATACCCCTAAGGGGTCCTTCCAGTACAAGGCTTGGTCAATGAGGCAATATCTGACTGCTTTGAGCTTTAACGCCCTAGCCTTACTTTTTCCCAATCCATTAGGAGGCTTTAATTCTTGCAGAAAATACAAGATGTCCTTGTACCAGGCGCATGCTGCTAGTGATAAGACACCCTAGAATCGCTTGTTGCATGACTCAACTTCCTCATTGATGAAGTTAATTCCCAAAGCTTTGCAATTGGATTCAACCACCAACTTGGCTAAACCCTTCCCCTTTATCAACTTGGTGGGCTTGATATCCAGTTCAAACTCTAGGATCTTGGAAATCCACTTACCTCTTCTTCCATCTATGTCAGGTTGTATAAGATTGTCCTTCACAGAGGCCGAAGGAACATATGCAGTGATCTTTGAGTGCAAGACATAGACTTTGAAAGCTTTAAGAGCTTTCACCAGGCATAGGCCTGCTTCTCCATGGCTTTGTACCAGAGTTCTTCATCTCTCAATGCCTTGTTGTAGAAGGCAATAGGTTTCTCTCGCCCTTGATCAATTTTCTGCAACAAGACCGCTACTACCGTATCACAAGAAGAGAAAGAAAAAATCAAGAAATCTTTGGAATAGTCAGGACTGATCAGCACAGGTGCCTTAGTCAATGCCCTTTTTATTTGGACAAAATATTCGCTGGGTTCAACGGTCCATTTCACTTCATTTCCCTTCCTGAGCATGGTTTTGATGTGTCTCACCAACTCAACAAAATTTGAGACGAATCTCCTCAGAAAATTAATCTTCCCCAAAAAGGCCTGAACCTCCTTTTTAGATCTGGGAAGTGATAGGGTCTGAATTGCTTCTACCCTGCTAGGATCAATACTCACTCCCTCTATTGATACTATATGGCCCAATAACTTTCCCTCCTTCATAGCGAACAAATATTTTTTGGGGTTTAGAGATAGGCCAAACCTTCGTCGCTTAAGGAAAACCTTCTTCCAGTGACAGCAATGCTCCTTGTCTGTCCTGGAGAAGACTGTGATGTCATCTAGATAAATTACCACAAACTGGTCGTTCTCTCTGATGAATGCTATGTCCATGGCTCGATGAAATGTTGCTCCTGCATTCATCAATCCGAAAGTAATTTTGGCATACATGAATGTGCCCCAAGGAGTGGTGAAGGCTGGTTTTTCTCTGTCCTCAGGCATGACTGATATTTGATTGTAACCAGAGAAGCCATCAATCATGGATATTCCAGATGCACCAGTTACCCTCTGCAATATGTTTTCCATGTTGGGCAGGGGATAATTGTCTTTCCTTGATCTCCTGTTTAGGTTCCTGAAGTCAACACAGAGTCTGATTTCCCCACTTTTCTTTCTCATCGGGACCAAATTGCCCACCCATTCGGAATATATTAAGGGGACAATGATGTGGGCCTCTAGCAATTTCTTCACTTCTTTCTCCATGACAGACAACAACATGGGATTTATCGGTCTCAACTTTTGCTTGAATGGCTTAGCCTCTTCCTTCAGTGGGATCTTGTGTTCAATGACTGATGTGTCATATGTCTTGAGGTCTTCGTAGGTCCATGCAAACACATCAGTAAACTCTCTCAGCAACTCAGTATATTTGGCCCTCTGTTCCTTGGTCAAACTCCTTGACATCTTGACAAATTTAGGCTCCTCTGGTGTGCCAATGTTTCAATCATCTGTGTCATCATCTTTATCTGAAACTCTACCCTTTACTGCCACATCATTCCCATCGAATAATCTTTCTAATGGGACTAGTCCCCTTGGAATGTGATTGCTAGGCAACTGAATAATGTCATGCTTTTCTATTTTACTCAGCAACTCACCCCCATCCAACCTTTCCTCGGAGATGGAATCTTGGTCGATATGCATCTCTGAAAACTCTTCGATAGTATCCAAGAACTTCTTGATCTCAATATCATCCTCAAACACCTTCTAATGCTTAACATTTTCAGGTATGGAGGGCTTGTATTTTACTTCTACATCATACTTAAGCTTGGGCGGAAAGGGTACTTTGAAATTTCTTGCTGATGTAGCCAATGAATCTGCCACTGTGTTCTCCTCTCTTGGGATGAAAGAAATGTTAAACACTAAGAAGAAACTATCAATTAGGTCCCATACCTCATTTTTGTAACTCCTGAGTTGAGGATGCTTGGCCCGATAAACGCTTCTGATGTGTTGGACTACCAACTCGGTATCTCCGAACACTGCTACCTCCTGAATTCCCATTCCCCTTGCGGCTCTTACTCCTAGGATAAGAGATTCATACTTTTCCACATTGTTAGTGGTTTTGAATTCTAGCTTATAGGATAGGGATATGGTTTCCTAAGAAGGGGACACAAAAAACACCCCAACACCAGCGCCTTCTCGGGAACAGACTCCATCAAAAAAAAAAATCCAGATTGGGGTAGTGGAGGGAGGAAATTCATGGAAAACAATAGGCTGCTTTCTGAGTTTGAGAGGATGCTCGGGGGCATGGGTGAGTTGTAGTAAACTGGAGCCTAAATCAGTGTCCAAGGAAAATATAAGATGATTGATAGGGTTGGCTTCATCACTCATTATGTAGGCCAGTTAGGCTTCCCTGTATAGTCTTCTATGATCTCCTCCAAACACTGGGATAGTAGCATATGTGAGGTACATTTGAAAGGTTCCCCCCAGTCTTTTTATCCAAGATATTGATAACAAAATACCGAACTTTGGGGGAACATCGGCCACTACGACATCCATGACCACACTTTTCATGGCCAGTTGATATAAGGTCACAACCAGGTCTTTAATAACTCCAAGACACTGAACTCTCCCAAAGTCAAAAGAATAGAGGTCATGATAGGCTCAGGTGACTTCTAGCCCTAACTCTTCCATGACAGTTTTGGGCATGAGGTTGTGAGAAGCCCCTGAATCCATCAAGCAACTGTGCAACACTTTATCATGTATGTTCAGGGACGTGTAGAAAGGAGGGGATGAATCATTTCTATCTTCTATCATAGGACCTAGAATAACTGCACACTTTTCATCTTGGAGGTTTATGGAGTCTGCGGGAGGGGATGAGGCTTCAGACTACAAAATATCAGAGAAGCTCTTTTTGAATCCATCATGTTTGATTAGCTCGGTGAGGGGCACAGGGATTCTGATCTTTTGAATCTCATGTTCGAAATTTAAAGAAGATGTAAGCTTTGGGATTTCTCTAATTTCAGGAACATGATGGTGGACAATGGGAGAGAGGGGTTGAGACTTCTTACCTCTGTGACTGTCTGCTACTTCATTAGCAGGTTTCTCTGTTCTAGTGGACTGCTCAGGAAACTTAGGTGCTGCTGTTTTTTTGTCGGACATCAGGTTATACTTGCCCCGACCGCCGCTAGCCTTGTCTCCCTTGCTCAATTCATTTAGTTGACTATCCATGAGAGACTCCTCGTAAGCTTCTAGAGTGAGATGAGGAAAAGGATCAGTGTCTTCTAAGCAGTGGATTTCAGTCTCGAGCTCATCTGTTTCTCCTTCTTCCTTTTCAACCACAAAATTGTTTTGAAAAGGAGCCTGGATCTTCTGGTCTTCTCTATCTCTTCCCCTCTCTCTGTGCATAGTCAGGGGAGCAATATTGTTTGGCCTCCTAAAACCCCCTTTGATTTCGGTGCTCTGAGGGCCTTTGTACATCTTATTCCTTTCCACCTTCAGCCTCTCGATCTCCTCATACATAAACTTCATCATCTAGGTCAGTTCATCCACTTGAGTGTGGGGTAATGATGGGCCAGAGGTTGAGGCTTCAGAATTTCCCTTTCTTCTGTCTGCATCGGCCTTGTTCCTCAGTCTGTCAACTACTAATATGTTGGATTCCACTTCTATGGCTACATCTTGCATTTGATTTAAGGAGGTGGCTCTTCTTTCTCTCAATAAAAGGAAAAAATGAGGGTCAAATGCACCAGCATAGGAAATTTGGGTAGAGGATTTTGAGGGCTTTATCTCTGCAGTAATATTATTATACATCTTATTGAATCTTTTGGAAAAGTCAGAGACAGAATCTCCTTCCATCTTCTTTAGAGACCCAAACTCTATCATGTAATACAGGAAATCCTTCCTATATCCCCACTGCCTCAGGAAAACACTATCCAGGGCTTCAATTCTAGCAATAGATCCGGGGGGCAATCCTCTAAACCATTTCCTCACCTCGCCATCCAGGCTCTAGACAAAGACTCTAATCTAGACATCTTCATTTTCAATGTTTAGGTTGTCTGCATAACTGTAGAAAGCAACCAAGTGATCTTCTGCAGTTATGTCCCCTTCTCCAGTGAACTTAGGCATGTATTTCAAGTAGTCTCCAACAGGGAGAGGATTCATGGGATGGGGTAGGACTAAGGGGGCATATCTGGAAAAAACTATGGCATCCATTCTATTCATAGGGGGATTAGCACCAGCCATAGGAATATTAGCTAGAGGAGAGCTTGGAGGAGAAGGAGTGTGAACAAGAGATGTCGGAAAAGAGATTCATGAAGGAGACAACGGGGAAAACATAGAAAGAGCTAAGGGACCTGAATGTGCAAATGCAGTAGTAGCAATAAAAGGAGGGGTGGTGAAACCTTCTGAGGCATGAGGTATGTGCTGAGGCACAACTTCTAGGGAGGGGGGAGTGACAAGGATCTCTCTTTCTGATGCCAGACCAGGAGGAGAAAACTTAGCAGGAACACTCTCGAAATTCAGAAAACGGGAAACCTCAGAGAAAGGATGAATATGAAGATGACAATAAGAAAATGGAGTTTTTACAGACGGAGGTGGGGAAATACCTGATTCAGTGGCGAAGATTTCTCCTTGAGGGGGCTTCCCTTTCCTGATAATCACCTCCAGATTTTCTTCAAGCGTAGCCAGAGGCAGTTGTGGATGGGACCACGTGTGTCTACCGCTGGAATCCACAACTAACCAGAGATTCTAGATTCGCCGCAGTGGATTCGTCACAATGGAGTCGCCAGGTGCACAGTAGAAATCTCAATAGTTCTGATATCTGATGCACCTTTAGAATCAGCTAATCGTTGTCATTCAATCTCGGGGAAAATATTCAACTTCGTCCCTGGAAACGGCACCAAAAATGCTAGCGTTAGAAGTCACTCCTAGATTTCTTACAGGAGAAGATCCCGACACCCATCAGTTTTATGTCATGATAGTTTTTAATAGATGATCAAATGGAGGTAAAGACTCGAGGAGATATCACTCTAACTCAGGGACTGGGTCTGGCATGTAAGGGACAAAGGAGGTCTTGATCTAACTTCAGTCAGTGGGTTGATTAAAAGATGAGCAGGTGGAAGACTTGGTAAGAAAGGTGAACAAACGACTTTAGGCAACAGGCTTCCAGCGGTTTGCAGAGGAAAGACCCTGAATGCAAGATCCTCTTGGTTCAGGGTCTTAAGAAACTGAAAGGGGACTTGACTAGATCCTCCAATTCCAAGTCACTCAGCGTTGAGGAAATCACAAGAAATAATTAGAAACAACATAACTGCTACAGTGATCCAACCTACATCATCCTATAACAGCTACAACTCAACTGGATCCTCCAATTCCGAGTTGTTCTAACACAGTGTAAACAGAGACGTGAAAGAAACTGGAATTTGTAAGACAAGAAGTCTCAAAAGTCCATTCATAACCAGAATAATAGTGCTTCGTTAAAGCTTTACAACCGAGAGCTCTGCTCAACCATCGATAGATACAAAAATGGCAAAAATGCCTACATATACTCAAAACAACAACAGCAACAGAATCGAGACGTTGCATTAAAACTTTGTGTCTGCATGGCTTTTGACAATCTGCAGTTGCAGTCTCTGAATGATCGTGCACCTATGGCAGACGCAATCGAACTCCTGACAGTTCCGTGGGTGAATCGACGTGCCTTTAATTCGTCGCCGAACTTTCCCATTATGGTGGAGGCGATGTTTAACCACCACCAACTACTTCAATAACTGCTTCATTGGTATTGAGGATGGCTCGGCCAACTAGACACCTTTGGGACATGGAATACCCTCCACGCTGCCACCTAGAATAGCTGAATGGCCTGATGAATAGGCGTGGAGGCCAACGTGAAGGATGGGGGTGCATAACGGGAGTGCTGGCACCAAAACTAGGAGGGTGAGATATGAAGTGATGAGGTGTGTGAGAGGTTACAGGGGAAGACACATGGCGGGTGGTGAGTGGATGATGAGATGGTGAAGGGACCACATGGACCAGAAGAGGGGAGGTGGACAGATGTCGAAGGATGAGGAAGGATCTAAAAGGGAGTGAGCCTCATTGTACGGTCAGGTGGAGAACAGATGGAAAGATGAAACGACAAGAAAGGGGGCCCCACGTTGATTAAACGCAGAAAGACAGAGTATGTTCGGAGTGCCTGTGCATCGTTGATCCGGGCACTCCAATCACAGTCGTCGGAGAGATGCGTCCTCGATTCCAGACCCCCCCCGCTTAAAGGTAGAAAGGTGGTGGGGGGTTCTGGAATCACCCTGCGCACCGTTGATCTGGGCGCTTCGATCGTAGTCGTTGAAGAGGTGCGCCCTTGATTCCGGACCCCTCCCCCCCCCCCNGCTCCGGAATCCTATGTGCGCCGTTGATCCGGGCGCGTGAATCCTTGTCATCCAGATTTGACTTTCATTTAAACACAGATGCATTTGCATCCCAAACCTAGGGTAAGTGGGTTTTTAACCCATTCCTTCACATTTTACCCCCCGTTACGAGAAATATCGCTAACAGGGGGAATTCCTCCTTCTTCCGTCAAACCCCCTCCAAGTAATGAGGCCATCCTTTTTTATTGGGGTGTGCTAACTATAGCTTATCCTCCCTCTCACATTCCTTTGAAGACTAAAATACAGGTTTGTGGTCGGGACGTTCCTCAGATGTTGATAGAGGAAGGTGTGTCTGTTAGTATTTTATCCTCTATTGCTTGGCAAGATTTGGGTTATCCTCAGCTTGTACCAGTTACGCATAATCTATTATCTTTTAACATAAGAACCAGTCACCCTTTAGGAGTCCTTCCTCAGTTTCCTGTAACTTTAGGAGGGAAAACTGTCTTTTTTGATGTTATGGTAGTCGAGGACCCCTACGATTTCTATATAATGCTTAGGTGAGATTATTTCTATGCCATGAAATCTATTGTGTCCACTTTTTTTCATGTGATATATTTCCCTCATGATGGAATAATTTTGGCTACTGATCAACTTTCATTCGTTGGTCCTGAATCGATTACCAACCGAGTGACCTCCCTAAACGGTTCTTATATGAAAACAATATCCTTCCCGCCACAAGTCAATTATGTGGCATTATCTTCCATGTCTTCAGGTACCGATGAAGATGAGCCTCTCACTATGAGCTCAGTCTCTTATGAATTAGATCCAGTAGTTGACATAGTGATCTCTTCGGTAGGGCTATTGAAGCTTTATCTCCTTACCCCTATTGTGGCCCTTGACATGTGTTCCTTCTAGGGTGTGTTTCTTCCATCGAGTGAAGATCTCTTGGAGTCCATGATCGAGATTTTTCCCATGACATGATTTCCTTCTAGAGCATAATCCTCTTGCAGGTCATGATCAAGAAACTACGAGCATAGTTTCTCTTCTCTGTGGCAAGCTCGTTAAAAAATGAAACAAAAGCTACGAGCATAGTTTCCCTCTCTGTAGAAATCTCGTTAAAAAATGAAACAAAGGTCACAAGCATAGTTTTCCTCTCGGTAGCAAGCTCATTAAAAAATGAAACAGAAATCTGGGGATTGAACCCGGAGCCACGAGCATAGTTTTTCTTCTCTGTGGAAAGCTCGTTAAAAAATGAAACAAAGGTACTGAGCATAGTTCTTTCCCTATGTCAATCTCATTAAAAAATGAATAAGTCACCTCTCATACCAAGTTGAGTATTTTCACTAGATATCATAGATATTGAGTTGAGTATTTATCTATATCTCATAGCTGTTGAGACGAGTCTTTCATTAGGTCTCGTATTTGAACCTTCCTTTCATCCACCATTATCCTTTTTCTCCATCTAGTACATAAATTAGTGACAACCTCAAAGTCGATGAATGTATCCAACCTTTGATTATCATTCTGTAGTTATGCCACTAGATTTTCAATATGGGGGTAGAGTACCAACCATCCATGGGTATCCCTACCTTTGGAAATTACGGTTGGAATTTACAAGCATAATTTTACCGAGTTTTCCTTCTCTGGACTTGCCAAAATATCACATTGAAGGGCCCATATAGGACCAAACTCTTACTTCTTCCATTTCATTAAACAAAGGAAGAGGAACTTACCAAAGGTGAGTTATATCGATCATATGTTACCCTCGTCGTGCTCATTAAATTAAAAATAGGTACTCATCTATCCGGGTGGGGGAAAATTGAAGGAAGTGGGTTAAGTTTTTTGAGAATTCTTTATGGAAACTTTTGTCTCCCTTGAACATGGCACCTGTTTGTGTCTCGTCTTAAAGTTGGATAATCCGCTTGTCTCTATGTCATACCAATTCCATATGTTGCCATACTTTTCCGTCCAGTCGAAGAGTGATCTTATTATCGTCACATTACATTTTGGTACCCGTCAAGTAAATGCTTCCAAGTCAGTTGTCATGCCTCATCATGTTCAAGGGAAGTTTTACTTCAAATCATACATCTGTAGTATTACAAGTTTCAATACCCCTTTCATTCCATACTGATTTGATTCATCATCTCACATATCTATGTTATTTTTGTGTCGCTGACGGGGGATACATCAAGGCCCTCCTTCGACGAGTCTTTTCCTATTGAATTCAACACATCATCCAAGAATTAGACTTAGAAACCAGTTAGTAACTTGGGACCTTCATGCCTCAATGGTAGGCCTCCTCACTTCCGACAGTGGGTTTACATCATTTCCCTCTGATCGGATGACTCCATGAATTTTTTACCTCATCTCATTTATTCACAGTCATTGGATTGTACTAGGGTACCTTGGGAGTCATTGAAATCATTGGTGATTTCCCTCACACTTGCTAATGGTTTACCTAAATGACTGGTAATCAAGTGGTTTCTACCATGTTTGACATCAAAACATCTATACACATGGCTATATTCGTACAACATCAGGATCGGGACAAAGACCCTGGGTTGAGAATTCACTCTGTTAAATGACTTTGCCCAAGCTACGAAGGAGACCATTTGAGCATGTTGATGTATAGATTGTCACATAGATTCACATTGTATTGGTATATGGCCATGTTTTATCATCTTGTAGCTCCACTGTGTATTTTTCATGGCTACGATCAGTTCATGTCATGGAGGTATGGATCCACATTGTATCTTTGGTGGCCATATCCTTAGTCAATATATTTCATGGATCCATAGTGTATTGGTCGATGGTTGTGCTTTGAGTCATCTCGTATTATGACAATATGTATGCATGCCTCAGAGATGGAACATATATTAATATTGTTTGATGGTTGTTTGCAGCTTCTTCCAGGTTCTCCAACTCCACACCCTTGCATTAAATATTTGTAAAGTGTTTCATCCATCATTCTCTCTTCTGACCTCACACTTTAGGGGGAATTATTTTACACACAAAATCTGCACACCTAGGTACCTCACCCTAAGTGTCGTAAGTGTCATATAAGTGTCTCATACACCTTGACACCATGGAATAACTTATGTCACAATCCCTAGTCAATTTGGAGGAGGGATGTGTTACATGAAGACCAAAATACCAAGTGCACATGAATTATTATTAATATTCATGAAAAAGAAATTAATTAAGTGTGAGAATCCACCTCACATTTGGTTTCCGATTTTTAAGGGAAGGTAGAGGATCTCATGGATGGTTGAAATATTTCTTCCTTAAAATCCTTGAAAGATATTTCCTCCCTAAAATCCTTAAGAAATATGTTCTCCCTAAATATCTTGGAGATCCCATTTTAATGGAGTTGATGAGTGTTCCTCTCCATGGTGGTTAAGCCTCCAAATCTTATATAATGAGATATTTCCATGGAGAAGAAGGGAATATAGTAGTTTAGAGATACCAAACTTATGATCTCATGAAGAATGGTAGATATTTGAGGTATCAAACCTATGGTCTTGGGAGAAAGCTTTAGGATATCAAACCTATGATTTTGGGAGCTTTGTACAAGGGATGGATGAGGAGGACTTGGGGAAGCTGTTGAACTTGCATCTACAGTCTGTAAGTAATCTTCTTGAGTTCTCATATTAATATATTGCTTGCCCTATTTCCTTATAACCTATGTCTTTTTACATATGTTTGTCTTATAGATGGATTTGATTGGACTAATATTATAGAGTAGAATAGGAGTTAGTTTTCTCAATGTCCATTGCATTGCAAGTGTCAAACAATGCTAAGGAGCTCAGAGATCAAGCTCAAGATGGAGCAGTGAGGAAAAACATCGAAATAAGGTGCATCACACTTTCTTCCTTCTCTTTTTTTTTCTGATTAGTTGGTTAGATTCAAAGGAATGTTAGTGTACAATATTATCATGTTTTCTGTCTTGGTATAGGGGTCTAGAATCCAAGAGGATATTCACCTGTTCGCAGGGGAATTTTCTTACAAAAGTTATTGGGGAGGCCTCAACAATATGACATAAAATTCATGCATAATGGAGAAAAGAATACCTATACCTTTTGGAAATATGGATCCAAATTTGTCTTATTGTCCCTTAAGGATGAGGGGAAATATGAGAATATGTTGTTGGAAAGAGAGTTTTTTAAGGAAACAAAGGAAAAAAAAATTTCCTATGCATTAATAGTGAAAAAGGAGTTCAAGAAGATATACCAATCAATAATGAATTGTCCAAGATACTAGAATAATATGTTGATGTTATCCCTAATGAACTACCTAATGCTCTTCCACCAAAGAGGGATATTCAATACCACATTGATCTAATTCCACGACCGTCTTTACCCAATCAGGCCGCCTATAGGGTGATTCTTACACAACTTGCATATTTTAACTGGCAAGTGACACACTTGTAAAGAAATGCATGGTCGTTGTTTTGTGTCAGCATTGTTGACTACCAAAAAGGATAATTCTTGAAGGATGTGCATGGATAGCAGAGAAATCAATAAAAACACCATCAAATATCGGTTTCCTGTACCGCGCTTAGAAGACATGATGGATGTGATAGTCAGAGCTAAATATTTTATTAAAAATGATTTTTGAAGTGGATACCACTAGATCTAGATTTGTGAAGGGGATGATTGGAAAACTACCTTCAAGACTAGGGATGGAATATATTAATGGATGGTGATGCCATTCATATTGTTCAATGCACCTAGTAGTTTCATATGGTTTATGAATATTGTGCTTCAACCTTACATTGGTAAGTTTGTTGTCACTTATTTTGATGACATCCTAGTTTTTAGTAATAACAAAGAAGATCAATTGAAACATTTAAAATTATATTGGATGCATTGAGAAATAATCAACTTTATTCAAACCTAAAGAAATGTAGGTTCCTACCAAAAAGTTTTTTATTTTTGGGTTTTTTCGTCTCAACAGAGGGAGTCAAGATGGATTCAAAGAAGTTCAGATAAATTTTGGAGTGGCCTAGTCCCAGGAGCATAACAAAGGTAAGAAGTTTTCATGGGATGGCCACCTTTTACTGAAAATTTATTCAAAATTTTTGTAGTATTGTAGCACCCATAACAAATTGCACCGAAGGCAAGACATTCATGTGGACCAATGAAGCCAAGGAAAGTTTCAAGTTTCTAAAGAAGAGGGTAATTGAGGCACCTATATTAGCCTTACCAGATTTTGATAAAGTGTTTGAGGTGGACTATGATGCTTCTCATGTAGGCATTGGAGCTATACTTAGCCAAGAAGGTAGACCAATTGCATTTTTTAGTGAAAAGTTGAATGAGGTAAGAAATAACTACACATATGATGTATAATTTTATGCAATTGTGTAAGAATTGCGACACTAGAGGCATTATTTAGTGTTGAAGGAGATTTTGTTATTTAACGATCATATTGAATTAAAATATGTAAACACCAAAAATAAATTGAACAGTAGACATGCAAAATCGGTCTCTTTCTTACAAGGATACACCTTTGTCCTAAAGAAAAAATAAGGATGACATATTCAATTTGCAAATGCTTTGAGTTGACACACTATTCTTTTGACAACCATGGAAAATCAAGTAATTGAGTTTGCTGCGTTGAAGGATCTATGTGTGTCTAATAATGATTTTTGGGATATTGTGGAACAATTGAAGAACCCAATCACTTGGAACATAGATCTTATTCATGGTGAATATTTTATGCAAGATGTATACCTTTCAAAGGAAAAAAACTATGCATTCCAATTGGTTTTATGAGAGAAAATATCATCAGAGAACTTCATAGTAGTGGTTTGGAAAGACATTTTTGAAAGGATAAGACATTGTCCTTAATCAAAGACAAGAGTTAAGGATAAGACATTATCCTTAATGATTATATTTTTTTGTTTGTTGACAGGTTCTAAAAAATGACTCATTTCATTGCTTGCAAGAAAACTAGTGATGCATTAAGGGTGGAAGAATTGTTTTTTTCAAAAATTATAAGATTGCATGGGATTCAAACAGCTATTACCTATGATAGAGATACTTGGTTCTTGGGTCATTTTTGGAGGACTTTATGGAAGAAAATGATGACTAAATTACAATTCAACAGTGCCTATGACCCCTAAATATATGGGAAAATTGAGGTATTAAATCATAGTTTGGGAAACCTATTACTGAGCATCGTTGGAGAGAAGCCCAAGTATTGGTATTTGGATTTACCTCAAGAATAATTTTCCTACAATAGTTTAATGAATCAATCTACAGGTAAATATCCATTTCAGGTTGTGTATAGTAGAAATCCTATGGGTGCCTAGGATTTGGTGCAACTACCACTTGGGGATAGGATCAGTGATAATGGGGAAGCATTTTCAGAACACATTTAACAGTTGCAAAAATAGGTGAGACAAAAAATACAGGCCAGTAATGAACATAAAAAAATTATAAAATATGCTAGCCGACGATACTGGGTATTCAATGAAGGTGATTTGGTGATGGTTTATTTATGAAAAGAGGATTTTCCTAGAGGAACGTACCACAAATTGAAGTATAAGACAATTGGTCCTTGCAAGATTCTCAAGAAAATTAACAATGCTTATAAGGTCGATTTACTAGATGAACTCGATATTTACCATGTGTTTAATGTTTCTGACTTATATATATTCCATGGGGACGATATGGGTGATGACAGTGAGGTGAAATTGGATTGGAAACATATCATTCCAAGCAAGAAAAAGGAAAATATTGCGCATATTTTAGACAAGAAGACCCTCATGCTCAACAAGGCCAATACAACTAATATCTGGTCCAGAGGGAAGTCATAGCACTAACAGAGAGTACATGGATTAAAAAGGGGGACTTTCTACACCTAGATCACATTAAGTGGTAGTGGTTTGAATAAAGTAACTTGAAATAACTGCATTATTTTCAACCAAAGGAGAATGATGCAGAGATTTATGAGGGTCATAAATTTTGACTTGGTTATCCTTTTGGGTTGAAATTTTATAGGGACTTTCATCTCGAAGAATTCATTTTCATGTCAATATGATCCTTCGTATAGGACATAGTTTTGACACTTTTTCGGGGCCAAATTCCTTCATATAAGGCCTCAAATTGGGGTTTTAGTTTTTTATGGGAATTTTTAAATTAGTAATTATCAATTATCTCTCAGTTTATACACCTAATCAGAAAATCAAGTTGAAAAATAGTGTCTCTGTAGTTAGCTTTAAGTTATTGGTTAGTTTTAGAGTCATGCGATAATTTCCTAAAATTAGTGGTTTTTCTAAAATTAGTTGTTTTTCTAATTTTTTTTTTTTTCGAAAATATCATATAGTAGTTATAAGTGGTTGAAATTCCATTGTAATAGTTAGGATGGAGAAGGAATACAATAAATTTATTTTCCATTCTTGTGTGTTTTCATGGTTCTTTAGATCTTGTGAATCAATGAGAGTTTAATGGCTACATCACCTTACATTAATTCGAAACAAGTTTACATGAGTTAAAAACTAAGATTTTATTTATTTATACCCTAATAGTGATAAATAAAATACAGAGAAAAATATATATATATATATCTTAAAGCATGTACTAAAATACAATTCAAAATAAAAGACAATATAAAACAAAAATACAATGTAAAAATAAAAGGAAAAATAAAACAAGATCCATCTTAACTCAGTATCTATTATGAACAGAGATATATCAAATCTTTTGAGAGGAAATTTTTTTCTCAAGTTTATTACTCTATGAAAAGGTTTTCATCTCTAGGGATTTGGTCCTCTTAACACACACACATATATAGAGAAAGAGAGTAAAAAAATTATGATTTTGTTATCAATATTTTTTCAAAGACCACATGTCAACTCCATGTTGAGCACAAAAGGAATTACACATCTCCCTCATACTAGTGTAGAAAACACATATCTCAACAAGAATAAAGG
>ML777359.1:381211-393081 GCA_009831015.1 Picea engelmannii
AATATACATGTTCCCTGTACATTCAAAATATGGTATTTTCAGACTCTATTCAAAATCGAAGCACAAACTTTCATTAAGTCTTCTTTATGCTCTTTTCCATCTTAGTACCAAAAGGGACTACTTAAACTCGTATACATTTTCATTCTACAAAATCTTAGAGGGGATTTATAACTGATATACAAGTATCTTCAGAAAATTCAGAAGATAATTAATTAAAAATGAAATCTTCAATTTCAGTCCCATCTAAGAACTTGTAAAAGATGAAGGTGTCAATATGTAGCTCCAAGGATTCTTTGGATAGCTCATCCACCTTCTTGTTGAGTTCTCAGAGGATATGGTGGAAAGACACTCTGTCGTAGGCCCTGAAATTTAGTTTAATGTCTCTCAATATATTTTCCAGGTTCTTTTTTTGGATAGATATTTTACCACTTTCCTAGTCAAATACCATTTTTGAGTCACCATATACCTGTAGAGACCTAACATTTTTTTTCTTAGCTACTTCCAATAGAGTCCACGGAGCTATCAATTCTTCTATGTTATTTTTCCCTCCTCCAGGGGAATATCTAATATAAAATTAGTGGGTAGAACTAATGTACAATACCACGTTAACACCAGATCTTGGGGTATGATCTTGGCTAGTGCCATCAAAATATCCCCAGGGGGCAAAGTTGTCAATGGTAGTAAGGATTGAGATTATATATATATATATATATATATATATATATATATATATATATATATATATATATATATATATATATATATATAACTAGAAATTAATTTTGCATGGGAACTAGTCACATTCACAAAACAATTAAGAAAAATTCTATGTTCTCCTTTAAGGTCTCTCCCTTCTACTAGAAATCGATATCAAATTGTTGATTATCACCATGGGAGATTCAAGTATTTTCATAAAAATGATGGTTATAAATATAACCCCATTTGGAAATAAGATAGAGGTTAATCCCCTAAGTATACTAAGGTTCAAATGAATGAAATGTCCCCTCGTCATTTATTGACACATGAATTACCAATTCAAATCTCAAATCTCAATTTTGGTGATGGTTTATGAAAGGAAAACCTACCATCTCCCTCACATGTTGATGGTCTATGAAAGGGAAACCTCCCATCTCCCTTGCATGATGATCATCTATGAAAGGAAATTTTTTGTCTCTGAAAGGACAACCTCCCATTTTCCTCACATGTTAATGGTATATGAAAGGAAAACCTGTTAAGGTCCTAACCCGCACATAGGTACATCAATGTATTCGGATGTAATAAAGGTCAATATTAATAAGGCCTTTCAATAAAATAGAATAATTTGGATGTAAGAATACCTAATAGAAGCTTCCACTTCTAGAAGGATCTTCCTCTAGATGCTTCTCTTAATAGACGTATTTAGTATAAATAAGGGTTGAGGGTATGAGAACCCTAGCTTGGAGATTATTGTAACAGAGCATTTCTCGATTGGAGGTTGCCCCCTCGAAGAGGCCTGTGAACATTGATTTTTGAATCAAAGTGCTATTTCTATTGCTATTCTTATATCATTTATGTGTTATTGTGAAGATTATGTTGGATATTTTACTGTTATTCTGCCATTTCTAGCATTATATTTTTTTTCTGCATATTTTATATATCTGGTATCTTGCAAGTGGTATCAAAGAACTTTCCTTGGCAGAAATTGTGGGTATTTGTTTTCAGGGTAGAGACGTATTCCTACATCTTTAATCCACAGAGATCTCTCGTTACACGCATAAACCTGCAGTTGAGGGATTCATACATGCAGGAAATACAAGTGGTTCTTAAGCGCACATCTGTTGGCCACCCTTGTAACCCCTGTTGGTACCCCTTCGAGTGGTACTGCATCAGACAACACCTGTGTACCGATCGGCCTAGATTTCCTGAAGCCCTCTTTAGATAAACCTATCGGCCGCCAGACTGTTATAGTGTCACCGAGAACAACACTCGGGAAGATACTCTCTAGTACCTGGGTAGTCGAGTAGTACGACTAAGGGTACAGTCTATCCTCTTTAGTTAGTGCCCTGAGATATTGGGCCGAGTACTACTATTGGACCCCGCACATATATCATAGAGCTATAGCGCAGGGAAAACCCTTGTCTGTAGAACCCTTGAATACCTAACCCTTGGGGAACATAAACATAAACATAAAGAAATTAAACCGGCAAGATCTATTGCCATGCATTTGTGGTCGAGTTTCTAAGTAAATACACATTTCTCTCTGGTTCAGAATTTGGGGATTTTAGCATTGCAGCATTCTTCAGACCAAAGTAT
The DNA here is from genome assembly GCA_009831015.1 of Picea engelmannii. Taxonomy (NCBI): domain Eukaryota; kingdom Viridiplantae; phylum Streptophyta; class Pinopsida; order Pinales; family Pinaceae; genus Picea; species Picea engelmannii. The sequence continues at coordinate 383,504 of ML777359.1, forward strand.
AACCCCGCAGTTGTAAAGTCTGGAAATTTTTTCACCATTATTTGAGACCTATTCCATTAGATTGATCTCTTCTCCCTTATCACATTCATCCATATCATTTTTTTGCATAAATTCTTGACCCCGCCCGCTCGCTTTTCAGTTCACCCATCCCGATGGCCCATACCCGTAGCCAAGAACTAGAGTCTCGCTTCAATACCTTGCAATCTGGTTTCATCGAGACCCAACAAGAAGTGCAACAACTCAGTGCTACTATTGCCTCTCTTGATGCATCCATAAATGCATCTGTAAATGTAGCCATGCAGTCCGCAATGGTGGAAGTCAAACACAAACTAACCACCCAACTTGAATCTGTCTTTGCATCACTCTGCACCAAACTCAAGATCCCTACCGATGACTCTTTTCCTAATGCACATAAAAAGACTGAAGGTGAAACTTCTTCCCATTCCTTTCAACCCCATCACTTTCAACGGGACATACGCCTTCCGCGGGTTGATGTAACCAAATTTGATGGTTTGGACCCCACTGGTTGGGTCACCCAAATGGAACATTATTTCTCTCTCTAAAAAATTACATATGACTTGGCCAAACTCCGGTATGGTGTTCTCCATCTAGATCAATAATGATGGCAATGGTGGCAATGGAGAAAAACTTCTCGTCAAGGGTATATTGCTTGGACCCAATTTGTGGCTGAGCTTTATGAATGCTTTGACACTGACACCATCCATTTGGGTCGTTCGACAAAATTGAAGCAATCAAGCATAACAAAAGACTTCATAGATGCATTTGAGTGACTGGCTTTTCGAACAGAGGGCATGACTGATGCTTTCTTTCGAAAGTGTTTTATCAGTGGCCTCAAGGAGGATATTTGGGCCCATGTCCTCATGGCTCGACCTATGACTTGGGTGGAGGCTACCAAAAAATCTAAAGAAGCACAAAAAAGTGTTTCTTCTCAAAACCGTAAGCCTTCCTTTATCCCTCTCCCTAAACCAGTAAACCCCACTACTCCCTCCGCCCCATTAAAAATCCAAAAATTGACCAAGGCTGAAATGGTTGAACGCCAACTCAAAGGCCTCTGTTATAATTGTGATGAAAAATATTTCCCAGGCCACAAATGTAAGGAACAAAATATTTTTATGGCCATCTCTGAGGATATTCTGGAAGAGGATGTTGACACTCCCCTTGTGCCTGAGTCACCAGAAATCATTGACGTAAACCCTCCCTCCGACCCTCCCAAAGTGGAACCGATCATTTCCCTCAATGCTCTCACCGACTTCTCTACCCCCCAAAACCTCAAGTTAATCGGTTACATCAAGCACCGAAAGGTCATCATTCTGGTTGATAGTGGCAGCACCCACAATTTTATTCATCACCGCATTGCCCAAGAAACCCATTTCTACATCCATGTTGTCAACAATTTCCAAATCATGATTGCCAATGGTGGTTCTATGAAATGTGGCAGGCGCTGTGAAAATGTGCATCTCCAAATCGGTGACTACCACCTAAAATCCCATATGTTTTCTATTGACATGGGCGGTTGCGACATTGTGTTGGGTGCAGACTGGCTAAGGACTTTGGGTCCCATTCTCATGGATTTTCAGAACTTAAACATGCAATTCAAAAAAGGAGGCCACCAATATAAAGTTCAAGGCATCAATGCTAGTTCACCTGAGGTCATCAGTTCTCATCGCATGGAAAAACTACTTAAAAAATGTCATTCTGGTGTCATTGCCCAACTCCACGCCATACAAGCCACAGAGACCCCACCAGTGTCCCAAGACCTCCAAGCCCTCCTTTCTAAACATCAAACGGTATTTTCCACTCCCCAAGGACTCCCTCCTTCCCGCAGTGTCCATGATCATTCCATTACCCTTGTCCCAGGAATCCTTCCCCCCAATATATGTCCATATCGCCACCCCTTTGCACAAAAAAATGAAATTGAAAAAATGGTTCAGGAACTCCTTATTGCCAGCGTCATTCGTCCTAGTATGAGCCCTTACTCCTCTCTGGTCGTCATGGTACTGAAGAAACAAGGTTCTTGGAGAATGTGTCCTGACTTTCGTGCTCTCAACAAACTAACCATCAAAGACAAATTTCCCATTCCTATCATTGATGACCTCCTGGATGAATTGAGTGGTGCCCAATTCTTTACCAAACTTGATCTTCACTCAGGCTATCACCAGATACGTATAAAAGAGGCTGACATTACCAATACCGCCTTTCGCACTCATGAGGGCCACTATGAGTTTTTGGTCATGCCCTTTGGTTTGTGTAACGCCCCCTCCACCTTCCAGAACCTCATGAACCATGTCTTCCTCCCTTTTCTCCGGCATTTTGTCTTATTTTTCTTTGATGATATCCTCATCTATACAAAAACCTGGACATACCATCTTACTCATGTGGATCAAGTTCTCCGCCTACTCTCTCAGCACCAGCTTTTCCTGAAACAGTCCAAATGTGCTTTTGGTGCCTCAGAAGTAGAATACTTGGGTCATCTAGTGGGAAAGGATGGCGTCAAGGTGGACCCGAAAAAGATTGAAGCTATGCAAGACTGGGCGCACCCAAATACTCTCAAAATCTTGCGTGGATTTTTGGGCCTCATAGGGTATTATCACAAGTTCGTTAGGAACTACGAAAAGATTGCAGAACCTCTCATGGCTCTCCTCAAAAAGAACTCTTTCACTTGGACTCCAGCAAGTGCTCAAGATTTTCAAACCTTGAAGACGACCATGTGCACCACTCCATTTCTGGCCCTTCCTGAATTCACAAAGACCTTTGTGTTGGAATGTGACGCCTCAAGGAAAGGAATCGTCGTTGTCCTTATGCAAGAGGGTCGACCTTTGGCCTTCACTAGCAAGCAACTGTCTGAAAAGAATCTCGGAAAACCCATTTATGAAAAAGAAATGTTGGTGATTCTGCATGCCGTTGAGTTGTAGTGTCTGTATCTCTTGGGGCAATGCTTCCAAATTAAGACAGACCATCAAAGCCTCAAGTAATTTCTAGAACAACGCATTTCCTCCCAGGAACAACAAAAATGGGTGACTAAGCTCTTTGGATATGATTATGAGATCATTTACAAGAAGGGCAAAGAAAATTTCGTGGTGGATGCATTGTCTCGGAAATATGAAGACGAAGGATCCCTTTCTTCTCTTTCCTTCATTGTACCCAATTGGCTCCAAGCTATGTGCCAGGAATGGCTTCAAGATCCCGAAAGTTCATATCTGATCCAACAACTGAAGAACAAGGATCCATCTCCCCTAGGGTACTCCTGGCTCTAGGATGATCTTTGATAAAAAGGTCACTTGTATTTAAGTAAACAATCCAAGCTCAAATCCATGGTGCTTTCTGAGCTTCATGCTATACCCACAGTGGGGCACTCAGGGTTCACCAAAACATATGACCGAGTCAAACGTTCTTTTTTCTGGGATGGTATGAAACAAGAAATCCATAAGTTTGTCATTGAATGTGAGGTGTGTCAACGCAACAAGGGAGAATTAGTCAAATCTCCAGGCAGCCACCAACCACTTCCTATTCCCCCTGCTATTTGGAAGGATATCTCTATGGACTTTATTACAGGCTTACCCAAATCGGGGAATAAATCAGTCATAATGGTGGTGGTAGATCGCCTTCATAGCTGCATTTGAGTGACTGGCTTTTCGAACAAAGGGAATGACTGATGCTTTCTTTCGAGAGTGTTTTATCAGTGGCCTCAAGGAGGAGATTTGGGCCCATGTCCTCATGGATCGACCTATGAATTGGGTGGAGGCTACCAAAAAAGATAAAGAAGCACAAAAAATTGTTTCCTCTCAAAATCGTAAGCCTTCCTTTATCCCTCTCCCTAAACCAATAAACCCCACTACTCCCTCTGCCCCATTAAAAATCTAAAAATTGACCAAGGCTGAAATAGTTGAACGCCAACTCAAAGGCCTCTGTTATAATTGTGATGACAAATATTTCCCAGGCCACAAATGTAAGGAACAAAATATTTTTATGGCCATCTCTGAGGATATTCTGAAAGAGAATGTTGACACTCCCCTTGTGCCCAAGTCACCAGAAATCATTGACATAAACCCTCCCTCCGACCCTCCCAAAGTGGAACCGATCATTTCCCTCAATGCTCTCATCAGCTTCTCTGCCCCCCAATCCCTCAAGTTAATCGGTTACATCAAGCATCGAAAGGTCATCATTCTGGTTGATAGTGCCAGCACCCACAATTTTATTCATCACCGCATTGCCCAAGAAACCCATTGCTACATCCATGTTGTCAACAATTTCCAAATCATGATTTCCAATGGTGGTTCTATGAAATGTGACAGGCGTTGTGAAAATGTACGTCTCCAAATCGGTGACTACCACATAAAATCCCATATGCTTGCTATTGACATGGTCGGTTGCGACATTGTGTTGGGTGCAGACTGGCTAAGGACTTTGGGTCCCATTCTCATGGATTTTCAGAACTTAAACATGTAATTCGACAAAGGAGGCCACCAATATAAATTTCAAGGCACCACTGCTAGTTCACCTGAGGTCATCAGTTCTCATCACATGGAAAAACTGCTCAAAAAAGGTCATTCTGGTGTCATTGCCGAACTCCACGCCATACAAGCCACATAGACCCCACCAGTGTCCCAAGACCTCCAAGCCCTCCTTTCTAAACATCAAACGGTATTTTCCACTCCCCAAGGACTCCCTCCTTCCCGCAGTGTCCATGATCATTCCATTCCCCTTGTCCCAGGAAGCCTTCCCCCCAATATATGTCCATATCGCCACCCCTTTGCACATAAAAATGAAATTGAAAAAATGGTTCAGGAACTCCTTATTGCCAACGTCATCCATCCTAGTACGAGCCCTTACTCCTCTCTGGTCATCATGGTACTGAAGAAAGAAGGTTCTTGGAGAATGTGTCGTGACTTCCGTGCTCTCAACAAACTAACCATCAAAGACAAATTTCCCATTCCTATCATTGATTACCTCCTCAAAGAATTGAGTGGTGCCCAATTCTTTACCAAACTTGATCTTCGCTCGGGCTATCACCAGATACGTATGAAAGAGGATGGCATTCCCAAGACTACCTTTCACACTCATGAGGGACACTATGAGTTTTTGGTCATGCCCTTTGGTTTGTGTAACGCCCCCTCCACCTTTCAGAGCCTCATGAACCATGTCTTCCGCCCTTTTCTCTGTCATTTTGTCTTATTTTTCTTTGATGATATCCTCATCTATACAAAAACCTGGATATACCATCTTACTCATGTGAATCAAGTTCTCTGCCTACTCTCTCAGCACCAAATTTTCCTGAAATAGTCCAAATGTTCTTTTGTTGCCTCAGAAGTAGAATACTTGGGTCATCTGGTGGGAAAGGATGGCGTCAGGGTGGACCCGAAAAAGATTGAAGATATGCAAGACTAGACGCACCCAAAGACTCTCAAAATCTTGCATGGATTTTTGGGCCTCATAGGGTATTATCGCAAGCTCGTTAAGAACTACAGAAATATTGCAGAACCTCTCATGGCTCTCCTCAAAAAGAACTCTTTCACTTGGACTCCAGCAGCTGCTCAAGCTTTTCAAACCTTGAAGATGACCATGTGCACCACTCCAGTTCTGGCCCTTCCTGAATTCACAAAGACCTTTGTGTTGGAATGTGACGCCTCAGGGAAAGGAATCGGCGTTGTCCTTACGCAAGAGGGTCGACCTTTGGCATTCACTAGAAAGCAACTGTCTGAAAAGAATCTCAGAAAACCCATTTATGAAAAAGAAATGTTGGTGATTCTGCATGCCATTGAGTTGTAGTGTCTGTATCTCTTGGGGCAACGCTTCCAAATTAAGACAGACCATCAAAGCCTCAAGTAATTTCTAGAACAACGCATTTCCTCCCAGGAACAACAAAAATGGGTGACTAAGATCTTTGGATATGATTATGAGATCATTTAAAAGAAGGGAAAAGACAATTTTGTGGTGGATGCACTGTCTCAGAAATATGAAGACGAAGGATCCTTTTTTTCTCTTTCCTTCATTGTACCCAATTGGCTCCAAGTTGTGTGCCAGGAATGGCTTCAAGATCTCGAAAGTTCACATCTGATCCAGCAACTGCAGAACAAGGCTCCAGCTCCCCTAGGGTAGTCTTGGCTCTAGGATGATCTTCGATACAAATGTCACTTATATTTAAGTAAACAATCCAAGCTCAAATCCATGGTGCTTTATGAGCTTCATGCTACACCCACAGCGGGGCACTCAGGGTTCACCAAAACATATGACCGAGTCAAATGTTCTTTTTTCTAGGATGGTATGAAACAGGACATCCGTAAGTTTGTCATTGAATGTGAGGTGTGTCAACGCAACAAGGGAGAAATAGTCAAATCTCCAGGCACCCTCCAACCACTTTTGATTCCCCCTGCTATTTGGAAGGATATCTCTATGGAATTTATTACAGGCTTACCCAAATCAGGGAATAAATCAGTCATAATGGTGGTGGTGGATCGCCTTTACAAGTATGCTTATTTTTGTGCTCTTCCCCACCCATTTACTGCATCCACGGTGGCTCAAATTTTCATGGAATAGGTCTTCAAGCTTCATGGCATGCCACACTCTATTGTTTTCGATCGAGACCCAACTTTCACAAGAAATTTTTGGCATGAGTTGTTTAAGCTACAAGGCACACAATTGCATCTCATCTCAGCTTATCATCCCCAAATGGATGGTCAAATGGAAGTTTTCAACAAGTGTTTGGAAACATATCTGAGGTGCTTTGCCTCTGAAAAACAACACCAGTGGGCTCAATGGTTACCCCTCGCTGAATGGTGGTACAACACTACATACCATACAACCACTCACATGATTCCTTTTGAAGCGGTATATGAACAGAAGCCACCTTCAGTTCTCTCATACTTACCCGATACCTCGTAGGTCCAGGCGATTGACCAAACACGTACAGTCTGAGAGGATATCCTTCGTACCCTTAAAGAGAACCTGGTCATGGAACAGAATAGAATGAAGCAACAAGCAGATCAAGGTCACTTTGAACGTTAATTTGCAGAAGGGGATCAGGTGTTTATGAGACTGCAACCATATAAGCAAACTTCCCTTAAGGTCGAGCATTGTAAGAAGCTAGCACCCAAATTTTATGGCCCTTACACAGTTCTCAAGCGTGTGGGACAAGTCACATATTAGTTAGCTCTGCCCAATCAATCGAAGGTACATCCTATTTTTTATGTTTCATGCTTGAAGAAGGTGATTGGAATCAGGTGCCAAATTCAAACCAACCTTCCAGAGTTAGCTGAAGAAAGATCCATTTGGCTACATCCAGAAGTAGTTTAGGACTAGCGTGAGCATCTCCTGCGTCAGAGAACCATCAAGGAAGTGCTAGTACAATGGAAATATATGACTCCAGCAAATGCCACTTGGGAACCAACTACCATTCTGCAGCAGTTTCCACATCTCAAGCCTTGAGGACAAGGTTGGTTTTAAGGGGGCGGACATGTTAAGGTCCTAACCCTCACATAGGTATATCAATGTATTCGGATGTAGTAAAGGTCAATATTAATAAGGCCTTTCAATAAAATAGAATAAGGTGGATGTAAGAAGACCTAATAGAAGCTTATGCTTCTAGAAGGATCTTCCTCTAGATGCTTCTCTTAATAGACATATTTAGTATAAATAATGGTTGAGGGTATGAGAACCCTAGCTTGGAGATTATTGTAACAGAGTACTGCTCGATTGGAGGTTGCCCCCTCGAAGAGGCCTGTGAACATTGCTTTCTGAATCAAAGTGTTATTTCTATTGCTATTCTTATATCATTTATGTGTTATTGTGAAGATTATGTTGGATATTTTACTGCTATTCTGCCATTTCTAGCATTATATTTTTGTTCTACATATTTTATATATCTGGTATCTTGTAATACCTCCCATTTCCCTTGCATGTTGGAAACACATTTTTTGATGGCTTTTGTATTCTACATTGTGACATTTTTTTGTAAAGTGGGATAACGAGGAGCACAAGGAATAGTAGGAGGTTGAGGAAGAAGGTCATATCTCATGTGGTAAGCTTCTCTCTTGTCCTGTGGATGGATAAACCTCGCTTAAAGGATTTAGTCTCTTAATTTTATCAGTGGAGTGGAGTGGAGTAATATTTGTGTGCATTGGTATTTGGTTATTGCTTGGGTTTCTCCCTCTGGAATCCATCTTGGTAATTGGATGTAGTTTTATTTAGGATGTAAGAGAGTCTTAGTTTTTGGGGATTTTTGCATCTTTTCTTTGAGTTTAGTTTTGGCCTTTGGTGAAGGCTTCCCTTCTTTGGGTGTTCATTTAATGTGAAAAATATGAATTATTTGATAAAGGGATTATTGAATTTTAAGAGTGGGAACATGATTCCCCAGAAATTATGTGTTATTACAATCCTATTAATTTTTTTAAAGAGTGACACGTAGTTTAAAGTAGAAGAAATATTTTCAAGATACAATGTCTTTGCTTTGAATTTAATCTGGTTTTACAAGAATTGACCACAGAGAAACAAATTCAAAGAACTCTTTGTAGACACAAAGATCTAATTCAATGTAATATATCTTCCATCTTCTTAGTAACTTCTAAGGTGCATGAAAATGAGCATATATATCTCTCAAAATGCCACAATAATGGATCCTTGGGTGGATAGAAGAAAAAAAAAAACACTTTCGAAGAAAGATGCAATACCCAAGACACCCCATAAACTCATGCCAGAGCCTTAGAAATACAATCAAATTGTAACCAAAAGGTCTGTATTTGCATGCAAGAAAGTATACACTAGAAACCCAAAGACACCTGAGCCAACAAAGATAATGGAGCCAAAGAAAATGTAGCAGAAAAACATGTAGGAGTTATAAATAACCAAGCTAGATCTAAAAAGGGTCAGACCCTCAAAAATTAAATACAGTATTGACATAATGGGGATCCTCTCATTAAGAGATCTCGCTTCACCAAAATCAATATTCACACTAACCCAAAATGGTCTAAAGTCCTTACAACTTCTCACAACTTTTCAGAAATCTTATGCAAGGGTCATCATTTAAACTTAAGCATCAAATCACGAGGGTCGTCATTTAGACAATAATTTACAAAAAAAAATAAGAAAAATAATCTACTATAAAGGTTGAGAGACTGTTACTTATAGTGAAATTTAATTCATTTAAATTTTATTTTTTAACGAGATCAATTTCTTTATTTTTGTTTAAAAATAATTGTTTTTCATTATAAAAAAATCTTTCTATGAAATTTGTATACATTAAAGTTTAAATTGGCAGTTTGTATTTCTAGTTAAAATTATATAAATTGACTAATTATAAAAAATGTTAAAATTAACAATTTGATTATATACAAAAATATCATATATAACATTTAATCTATATCTTCTTAAAAAATGTTTTTATATTAGTCTAAATGTTTTTTTTTTTGTAAATAAAAAAGAAGGACCTGTTATATTACTGTATCCAAAATGTACAAAATGGAGAAGCTGCTTGGGATGCCAATTGTCCCGCCTACATAGGAAACCGGGACAACTGGGCATCCCCTGCCAAATGTCACCCTGTTCTCAAAATAGCCAAGTTTCTC
>ML777359.1:398711-548840 GCA_009831015.1 Picea engelmannii
ATATAATAATTTACTATCTTAACATATATATTATAAAATATAATATACATTTTAATATATAATATATTATAATATTTTATGTGTTAACACACACACACATATATAATAAAATAAATAATATATACTGTAATTTATATAATATTATAATATATATATTTTAATACATATAATATTTTAATGTGTTAACATATACATTATAAAATATATGATATATATTTTATTTTATGTAATATTTTAATATGTTATTCCATGATACATCCAAAAAAAACATCAACATCATTGGGATATGTAAATTTTAAAAACTATTTAATTGTGGTGGTGTAATAAGTGCTATATATGTTGTACAAACAATTAAAATATGTTATTGATTATGCAATTAATTTTAAATATTGAAATACGTGAAGGAAACAATAAGACTTGAAATATATTAACCAATTAGAGATGAGAAAAATAAATATTTTTACTATATCAAAAAATATATATTTATTTTCTTAAGTTAAACATTACATTTTACAAACAAATTTAAAATATAAAGTAAATTAATGTCAAATCAATGTAAATTAATTTCAAATCAATAGAAAACTCATTGTTATAGTCCTTCTTTGGCAGGGACTAATAATGCCTAAAATTAGAAATTACACTAAATCCAGTGATAGTTTAGCTGGTCTTAAAAGAATCCCATGCAAAAAGGAAAACGAGCATAAAATAGAAATGCAAAAATAGACACCACCAGAAAAAAAAAATGCTATATATGAATGATTGAAATGGAATCTTCAGGCATACTTTTCTTTTAATCGTCCATTCTCTGATAATCTTCCTCCTGAGCTTTATTCCCATCATCTTCCTTTCAAAAAACTTATTTCGCACTGATTTGAAGGCGGACCAGGTCGAGTTCAAAAGAACCTGATTAGCTTTAGGTACCAGTATGCCCTTTTTATTCCCTCTTTCCTAGTTGGATTAATGATTTTTGATGTACATTACATTAATAAAGGGTTTACATTATCATTTTAGTGTTTCAGCCGATAGATTCCAAGAAAGATGAAGCGCATAAATCCATGGAGATGACGAAGAAGAAATTTATGGTACAGGACTTAAGTGGGGCAAAGAAATTCTCCCTCGAGACCCACAAGATGTACCCTTCGTTGGAAGGGCTTCCCCATCTGATGGTCGTACTTGATATTTACTTGGCGCCCAAGAAGAAAATCAATGATCAGACTAATTGGTATATAATTATGCAAGTCAAATCGGTTGCGGACGAAGTGCTTATGAAGAAGTAGTAAAAAAAGTTGCAGACAAAAACAAATCCACAGGTGTCGAGGGTGCTTTCAAGCTTGTCGAAGAGGCATGGAGTGTGTTATCTAATGAACTTCAGAGATCTGATTATGATCTTAAGAGAAACTTGATGCCCAAGAACATGACTCAGTAACCCCCAAATGCTCCCACCGAGGGTTATTATTACACTGATCCTCCTCACTAGCGACACAAGGCCAACAATTCAAATCCTCTGACGACCTTCTGGATGGCCTGCCCAGTTTTTAAAATGCAGTTCAAAATCCTCATGGGATTTTTCAATCTTTTCCCTAATTTTCTGGAACCCTTCATGCTCGTCGCTCAACAAGCACATCGACACGCGGGAGCGTTTTATTTTCCTGCGCCCTTCAAAAGAGCATTTTATTTCCAAACACCCATTGGAGGGGCGTTTGTTGGTATGTCATAAGACTGTGTTTGAACTAGAGCGACGTTTTATGGTATGTCATAAGACTATGTTTGAACTCAGTTGGTTCCCTCATTTGATTTGAGTATTTATGCTTTCCTAAATTGTACAATTCCTTTCTTCAGATTTTTAATCTATTGTTTGATTGGATTGATATAATAAAATGACACCAGATTTGTTGATGGGATTGGATTGAGTGTTATGCATTCCACTGAGTATGAATTTCCACAAATAATATTGTATTTATTTTACTAGTTAATTTGATTTACTATTTTTTTCATTTTAAATATTAATAAATAATAATATTAATATGATTTTATAGTTAGAGATATCAAATTGGTGTATGAAATTCTCTTGTTTATGAAATAAGGAACCCCTTCTGCACAGGCATTTGATTAAGATTCGTTAAATATATTTTTGGATTATTTTCCATGGTTTAAACAAAAAATATAAAAAATATACTAAATAAATGGAGGGCTACATCCATTTATTTAATATAAACATCCGAAAGTGGTTTGACACATGAGGGTTGAGTGGAGGTGTGTACAGTATTCCAGGTTGTACAATATTCATGGGGTATAAATATGGTTGAAAACAAATACCTTTGAAACAAGAAGATAATTAGGCCCCACAACCAACAATCTCTCACTTGGAGACTCATCACAACAACTCCACTATTGTTGTACCTACTGGACTATACTCCATTTTGGACCTGGAAAATTTCTCATCTTCACCTTCATGCTTGAAGACCAACTGAAACTAAGAAGGAACTCAGTTTCTCCCTGGTTACTCAATTTGTTAACATGTCTGTAGGATTTTGGCTAGTCTGTATCTTTTCCAACTTCAAATGTCAATCTTCTGAGACAGAACGTATGAAATGATACATAAGTTATACATGCTTAGTATTGGAATGGAAATTTGATTTCTTTGCAAGATGAAAGGCACACTCGTTGTCATAGTACAACCTGTTATTATCTTTCTTCTTTCCCAATTCCTCCATAAACCACTGTAACCAAATCATCTATTTACTAGCCTCTATAGCAACAACATACTCTACCTCTATTGTTGAAAGTGAAAAAACATTTTGTAGTTTTAAAATAAAACGTAATGTTGTTCCACCTACATTAAAAACATACCCTGTGGTGGTCCTCCTATTATCTTTATCACCTTCCATATATGAATCAACATATCCTTGTAGAACAATGTCTGAACCTCCAAAACATAATACATGAGTAACACTACCTTTCAAATACCTGAGAATCCACTTTAATGCATCCCAATGTTCTTTACCTGGATTGTTCATATACCTATGAACAACTACCACTGCATGTGAAATATCTGGTCTTGTGAAAACCATCGCTTACATCAAGCTGCCAACTGTTGATGAATAAGGGACCATGGACATGTATTATATCTCCTCCTATTTCTTGGGAAATATTTCTTTGGTTAATTTGAAATGGTTGGCCAAAGGTGTACTAACTGGTTTTTTATTTTTCATTCTAAACCTCTCCAACACCTTCTCTTTGTACTCACTTTGAGACAATGTCAAATTGTGATTTTTCCAATCTCTTGTTATTCTCATACCAAGGATTTTATTTGCAACACCCAAATCCTTCATCGCAAATGAATAAGATAATTTATTCACGAGCACATTTATATCCTACATATTAGACCCTGCAACAAGCATATCATCTACATACAATAGAAAGATATTATACCTTCCATTTTCTATCTTTTTAAAATAAGCACAGTGATCAGAATGAAATATATTATAACCTTGTTCTGTCATAAACTTGTCAAACTTCAAATACCACTGTCTTGGAGCTTGTTTTAGGCCATACAAGTTCTTCTTCAACCTTCATACCAAATGTTACTTACCTTTGACCTCATACCCCTATGGTTTTTGCATATAAATCTATTCCTCCAAATCCCCATGGAAAAAGGTTGGTTTCATATCTAATTGCTCAAGATGTAAATCTTATATTTTTAGAAGGCTTAAAATAGTCCTAACATGAGTAATCATCAAAATCCTTGCTTCACTATTCACCTCCATTGTCTGATCTGAGACACTTCGACCTTTTTCCTGTCTCATTCTCAACCAAATCTTTTCATTTCTTAAAAGTATCAAAAACATCAGATTTTTTTCAAATGCAATAAACCCAAGTTTTCCTAGTTGCATCATCAATAAAAGTAACAAAATAACGAGATCCACCAAGAGATGATACTTGAGTTGGTCCCCATACATACATATTCACAAGATATAACCTTTCACTCTTATTTTCTTTTCCATAAAGACAATGCTCACAAAAATCCAAATCAATTTGTTTAAGATATGACAACAAATTTATTTTGTGAAGTATAAGCATCCTCTTCTCACTCATGTGTCAAAGCCTATGATGCCATAGTTTTGTATCCACTCTTGTAGAATCTAAAGATACAGAAGAGTCAATATTACCAGTACATAAATACAATGTACCTACCTTCTCTCCTTTTGTTATCACCAGTGATCCTTTGGTGACCTTCCACACCTTATCTGTAAATATGGATATACAACCTTCACTTTTCAAATGCCCTATTGAAATTATATTTTTCCTTATATCTTCTTACCTCTTTCAATAACTAATGGTTTTCATTCATTTTCTTTATTTTTACCTTTCCCATTCCAATAATTTTGCACGGTGCATCATCACCCAAATGAACCTGTCCAAAATCACTTGAAAAATAATCTAGAAAATGTTTCATATGGGTTGTGGCATGAAATGAATCCCATGAATATACTACCAAAGACTCATAAATATTATCTACAAAAATAATCAAATTGTCTTGTAAGACGTCACCTGTTACATTTTCTTCCTGATTTTTCTAATGTTGTCCATCTCTTTGTTTCTTCGGAGCTCTGCAGTCTTTCTTCAAATGTCCTTTCTTCCCCCAATTCCATTACTCTATATTTCCCAGTATGGATTTTGATCTTCCCTTCCTATAATTCTCACAGTTCCCTGATCCATGTCCTCTATCCTTTTTTCTTCCCATGTTCTCCATGTTTAACGCATTACTTGATGTATCACCTGTGATTTTTCATCGCATTTCCTCTCTAAGGATAAAACTAACAACATCATCAAATTTTAAAATTTTTGAACTAGAGATAGAGTTACTTACAACCATGACCAAGCCCTTCCAACTTTCTGGTAATGAGAAAACGATTAGAATATCCCTGACCTCATCATCAAAGTCCACTTTTACATAACTTAGCTGATTAGTAATCGTATTAAATTCATTTAAATGATCTACAACAGACCCACCTTATGACATCTTCATATCAAGTAATATCTTCATTAGAAATACCTTATTGGACACTGAGGGTTTTTTATACAGTTTAGTCAATCCATCCATTAGCTCCTTCGTTGTCTTTTCTTTAGAAATATTGAAAGTCGTCGATTCTACCAATATCAACCATATCGTTCATAGTTCCTTTCTATCAAGAACCTCCCATTATTCGTCCTTCATGGTTGTCATATTATTTGTTATTCCACCCAATGGTATGAATAGATCCTTCTGATATAAATAATCTTCCATCTGAATCTTCCATAACTGGTAGTTTTGGTTGTTAAATTTCTCAACCCTAAACTTTCCATTTTCTTCCATTGCTCCCAATCTAACTAGGAACCCTCTTTTCCTGCGAGCTAATTACCTTTCACTCTGATACCAGTTGTTAGAAAATCATGATCATAGAGAAATAAGATAAAAAAAATGTGGAAATAAAATACAAAAGATACACAATACAATAAAGACACATATATATGTGGTTCACCCAATGTGGGCTACGTTCACGAGAGAAATTGTTAGGTCCTTCCTTTTTATTATCCAACAAATGAAGGGATACAACCTACATCACACCCATTGTAATTTTATCTTCTTTCTCTCACAATATACTCTCTCAGAATACAATATTCGCAATGATCCATAGCTGTAATACATTTCCCTCATAAAAGAGGGTTTCCTTCTAGGGAAAAAAACCCTAACATAATTTCTACAATCATATATGTGACCTTATAATGAACGGTCTAGGTTTACAATGAAATTATAATATACATTTACAAGGAAAATTTTCCTTTAGGATTTTTCTTGCCCTCGGACCCTGTAGGGGGGGAAAGCCCCCCATGCAACCCCCCCACATGGAGGGGTGTATAGTCTTCATCGGGTATAAACAAGGCTAAGAAAAAATACCTATGAAACATGAATATAATAAGGCTCCAAAACCAACAACATGGAGTTGGTGTAGTCATGGAGGGTGAATTATAGAGCAAGATGGAGTGTATTTGGAGTTGGAAATTGAAGAGTCAGGTTGTCATGCTTGAAGAGTGAAATTCATATTGAGTTGCACTGTAACACCAAGTGTTTGTTGTTGGTTTTCTAATAGTTTTTCTAGCAGTAGTTTCCCTTGAGTTTTCGAATGAGAGATTCCTAGATGCATGTTTCAGAAAGACCCTGATAAACAAATGAGACACCCAAGGGAATACAATTAGTGGAGTGGTACATTCCTTGGGTTGCATAGGTCAAGAGGAAGAGAGCTGGTGGAAAATCAGGATAGTTGTAGGATAATATCAATTGGGTTGTGAGTTTTATGAGTTGTGAGTGGACTGTGAAAGACCACCTTCTTTTGTGGATTACTAGCCTCGGCTCGAGGGTGACTGACTGCTGATATTTGAAATAATCCATCTATGGTTGGGTGGAATGTCCATACTAAGTATTTGGTTGTACAACTCTTGTTTAAAGATAATCATATTATCTTGTTGTTGTGTTTTTATGTGTGTCATTGTTGGCATGGACTCTATGTATTTAAGAATGATTTATATGTTGTTGTGTGAATGATTAAGTTGCATTCAAGTTAATTTTGTATGCTTGAGATGCATTTATTTTATGTTTATAGACAATAGACAAATCCATTTTAATTAATTTGTAGTAGAAAGCTACAGGAAATGAGTTAACTATAAAATGAAATAATTTAGCTAGAAAAATTTTTGTTTTTTATGAGTATTTGGCACCGTAATGTCCCTCGGTTGGGCTAGGGTACGTTACATTATGGTATCAGAGCTCTGGTTCAAACATTGGGTTTGTATGGGCCAATATGGTTGTGAATTCATGAGATTCCTCGTTGCATATTATGTTTGTTATGGGTTTGGGGAAAAACGAATATTTTAGAGAGAAATCCCCAATTAAGTGAGAGAAATCTAAGTTTTAATGAATTCACATGGTTTGGGAGGGTTAATGGAGTAGAGCGATGAATTTCCATATCAAAATTTGACCTAGCATGGTCAAAATTCGAGTTGTAATGGTTGCTTGTAGAGTTACAGGAAGTTTGGATAATCAACGACTAAGTTCATGTTTGATATCTTGATTGATGATTGAGATTCACTATGATAAATTTAAAAATTCATAAGCATTTGATCATTTGAAAGGTGGATGATATCAACGACCCAGATTAATTGGGGTTTGTGAAATGGATCAAGTCAACAGTCCAGATCAATCAAAGAAAATTCAAAAAATAATTAAGTGTTAAATTTCACCAAGATAAATTGTTGATGGATGGATTGGCTGAAATGACGAAGAGTTTGGGTTAGCCATAATAAATCTCTAACTACCGATGGTCGATTTTCGGGGGTCGGACAAATCCAATGAAGTATTTTCAATATCCAATGAACATCGTCGATGGGATGATTGTTGGGGATCAACTGATTTTGGAGAAGTATTTTGGATCAAAAAAGAGAAGTTGCCAATGAGTGGCATGTCAATGGTTGGGCGTCAACCAATTCAAAAAAGTGTTTGGTCATTGAAGAGAATCATTCGATGGCCAATGAGGGAAATAGGATGATGAAATCATCATCCATGTGTCATGCCATGTCAACATCCATGTGTCATGCTACGTCACCCAATTTGACACCTCAATATTATGTGGCATGCCATGTCAACTTCCACATGTCATGTCACGTCAACAGTTGCCACGTCAGCCAACAAAAGTGGTCAGTTATTGATGGTCAAGTTGGTCGATTTGGGAAAGTGTATTTGAAAACCATCGGGGATCATTGATCATCGAGGGGACAATGGTTGGGTGTTGAATGCAATTGTTGAGAGTTCCATTTTCCAAAGAAGATCGTCGATGACCGACGGTCGATGACTAGGTCAGTCGATTTGGAGTTGTGTGAAGGTCAGTCGTCAAGGACTTGTGTTGATGGTCAATGGTCGGGTCAATAGTTTGGGAAATTATTGTGTGCACCAAAGGAGAACTTTGATCATCGATGGATGATAGAGAGTAAATCAATGGTCCATATTGCTTCTGACCTGAGATCGATGGTCCAGATTGCACATAGGAAAATTTGTTCAATTTTCTTATTTTGGCCATAAATAGAGAAAATTACAATGGATTCGGATGAAACTTATGGGTTTTTTTTTTTAGTCTACAAAAGAAATAGAGAGGGCTCTTTCCAAATTCTGCTTAGATTTGGTATAAATTGCAAAATAGTGGTTTTTAAAGATCTAGGTCCAAATCATTAACAAAAGTGCAGATTAAGACGAAACTCTTAGGGAGAGTCCAAAAAGTAGATACAGAAATAACCTGCAAAGGGATTGAATAAATCCTATGGGGATTGGAATGGGGACACTAAAATAGTACAAAATCCACTATTCTTGGCCACGTTTTGGGGATTTTTGAGATTTTTAGAGAAGGAAAACTTACCCTAGATCATCAAGACAAACAACTTTGGTTTAGTAAAAATTTTCCATAAGTGCATAGAGTGAGATAACCAATTCTTCTAAAAATTATGAGCCTGGAAAGAGTGAAAAAAGGACAAAGTTGCATATTCTAGATTGTTGTAGCTTTTCCGTGGAACATCAGATTTAAATTATGAGATCTTTTATGAATTCCCTGTTGTTATTATTATCTATGTCTCATAAAAAAATTCTCCATTTCATGACATATTTTCTTCTGTAGTTGACAAAATTTGGGATTTCAATAAAATTGCACAAGTAGAGAAAATGCACAGAAAGGGGTGAACATGGACTTTTCAAGAAGCCATAACTTTCAACTCAGAGATCTGATTGGGGCATGAGTAAATTCATTGGAAAGATATTTCAGAGAGGAGTGTATGAAGGGAATCATAGTGTGAATTGATGCAATGTGTCCTTCATAAAGTGACGAATAAATAACATGTATTCTAATTAATGAAATGTTGTACAATACACATGTTCTAACAATAATTATTTCATGCACAACTCTTGTTTAAATATTTCTTGCAAAACTACAGGTACAGAACAAAAAAATTAGTTCTTATATGAAGATTAGAGTTATGGAATATGCCTAGGGATTTTACAGTCGTGACAAAGCGATCTGAGGTTTGCATGTCAACATGGGGAATTTTGAGACATAGTCAAATGGAAGAAGAAATAGGCAGGAACGTGTCACTATGATAATTATGCATAGAGAAGTGTAGAGCTACAAGGTTGATAACGAAAGGATTATGAAGGCCTGGGAAGAGATATGTAATAGCTTAAACATGTTTCATAAGCAAGTTAACAAAGATTCTAGCACCAAGAAAACAACTACTACTAGACAAGTATCATCATATAGATCCTATAGCAAAAGGGATGATCAAGGAAATGATAGGAAGACAAGAAGCATGAGAAGGCACCATCATTATCGACGGAAATCCACTAGAATAACTCATGCAAGTTCAGTTCCAGGGAGAAGGGCAAGTGTGTCTCATGTTTGGAGGAAAAGAAGAAGGCATGAGGCAAACATCTTGCAAGGTGAAAACAGGAAAATAAATCCACCTACTTTCAATGGTTAACACAGGAAAGGAGAAGAGGAAGATACATGGCTATTGGAAATGAATAAATATTATAATTTGCATGATTACCCATCATGGGTAGAAGCTAGAATTTCCACCTACCACTTGCAAGGAAAGGTAGCCATGTGGTGGGATCAACTTAAGCAAGCCAAGCACCTTGATGAGAATAGGATCTCATAGAGGCAGTTCAAAGGATACTTCCAAGAGAAATATTTGTCCAAGAATTACTATGAGAGAAAGATGAAAGAGTTCTTTGAACTCAAGTTGGGAACCATGACATTGGAGGAATATGAGAAGCTGTTCTTTGAATTGTTGAAGTATGTTGACTTCATCTAGGATGAGAAGGTCAAAATCCAAAGGTTTCTAAGTGGGATACCCTCCTTATACAGTGGAAAGATTCAATATGATAACCCCAATACCTTGGAGGAAACCATAAGGAGATAAAGACACATTTATGAGCAAAGCAATGAAGGCTAGTTTTCCAAAAAAGTTTTGAATGACAATGTAAAAGGGAAAAACAGTTTTAAGACACCATTTTTCAAGAATAAATCCCAATAAAATCAACAAGGTCAGTTATCCCAAAATGAGCACAAGACTACAGATTCATTTAGGAAAAGGAAAAGGAAGCATCTTGTTCAATGTTGGGGATGTGAGGGAAATCACTTATATAGGGATTTCCCTAACAAAGGAGAAACAATGGGCACTATCCACAACATTCAAGAGGCTAAAATGGTGAAATACATGGGACAATAAGAAGGCATAGTATCATTCAAACTACTACATTATGATGAGGATGATGATGGTGGTGGTGATAAAAAATATCGTAGAAGATTTTTTGTAAATCTCCTTGATTTTGATGAGTTAACAATTTTTCAATATTGGTAATGTTACAAATATTTTGAAATTGAGATTCCATGTGGGCATATGCAGGGGATTCAAGGGAAAGGTGTTTCATCCTCCACCCTCTTAGTATTACAAATATGTCAAATTCTTTCATCCCATGGAGTTTCAAGATTTATCTAGAGTCGAGTTTCACTATGAAACTCGTGAGATTTCATTCTTATTTTAACAATGTTGATTTTATTTTTTGAGCTAACTATATTAGGAAAAAGACACTTTTGGCCTTGTATATTGGGGTTATTATTATATTTATAATACATTATTTTTTTCTTTACTATCTATTTCTTCATTGCACTATAAATTCCCTTTGAGATTAGATGTAGCATCATTTTTAATAGTATGAATATTTTTTGGAGTGACCTCTTATATTCTCCAATAGTTTAACCAAGAATTAACATATTTATTCAACCCTCTCTTAGGTCATCAGTGACCTTGACTAGAATTTGAAGCAATGTTAGGAAGTCTCTTGTATTTCATGTTAGTTATCGTGTGTTTGTACATAAATAAACTAATAGTAACCATACTCTCAAAGGGTGGAAGATCAATGTCTAAGAGGTGGATTGAATAGGGTGTATTGCCTTTCATTTTAAGATGATCAATTACAAAATGGTTCTAGATCTTTTTGATTTTCTACCAAGATTATCTAGAGATGAGGAAACCCCAAACTTCGCATCTATATAAAATAACTAGAGAAAACATTGTCTCAAAGAGGAACTTTCTTTTTTTCTAGAACTAGAAATCAAATTATTTTTAGTTTTTCTCCATACCAAAATATGTTTTCCATCCCCAATTAATCATTTTCATAATTCTACAATTCTAGTTGAGCTTGTGATGAATATCAACATGAAGAAAATTATAAAAATTAACTTCCTCTAAGTTGTTATTGTTGTACACACAATTAACATAATTGATTTTATTAAATTTGATTATGATAGCCTGTGTCGTAATAGTATTTATGTCTATACCTTTGCTAGACAATAAATATTTTATAATTATTAATAACTTGTAGAGGGGCACCTCTCCAAAAGAAAAATATAACCAATGTAAAAAGCGTTGGAATGATAAATCGATATTGAAGAGTGAGTTTGATCTTGTCCCAAGAAGTCAAATCTTCCTTATGTGTGGCCCACCACCTAGCTGGAGATGCTTTTAATGCAATACCAAGTACTAATATTCTTTGTTTTGTTTCAACTTTATCTTCTAGATCAACTAGAAATCTGTGTAAATCTAAAGTTCCATCATAAACATGGTGTTCTCTAATCTTTGTTCCAATCCACCTAGTTTCTATGATAGTTGTGCAACGCCTTGAAAAGTTTTCATATCTTCCTTGTTTCCAATTCTCAAAAGTTTCCTCTGAATATTCACTCATAGACTAAATGCTCCACCAACTGACTAACCCATCTATGGTAGGGTTACTATAGTTTAACCATTTTCCTATATTCAGAGTGTAGAGTTGATCTAGGATATCTTGTTCCATATTTTATTCAGTTGGATCAGTATATCGAGGACCTTGATATGGGTCGAGAGGGTGGGTTACTCTCATATGATCTACTTCAAAGGTCATGATTTATTTCTTGAGATATATAACAACATAATTCTCATATTCCTATTCAATACCCAATAGATATGGGTACAAATCCTTCTACCCCATTTCGATGACCTCAAAGTCTGTTATTGTTTTAATGCTAGCTAAGTCCACTTCAACATTTTGCAGCCTCAAAATAGGGTAGATAAAATACTAATTGTCCATTCGCAACTTAGCAAGTGAATAGATAATATTGGGCTTACCCATGGCTTCCCAAGTCTTATTTTGTAGAATATTGAGATCATACCCAAAATCTAACATAGAACCCCTAATTTCACAGTCTTCAATGTTGGCTTTCAGTCTAAATTATCTTCCAGATCTTTGCTTCTTTCTTTGTATTCTACTGGTATATATCTCTGAAAGATTAGCAACAATCAGTTCTTCTAGGATCCATTCAGTCTCTACAGTCCACTTGAGCACTTTTCAAAACTTCTTATTTAGTTGTTCTTCATCCAAAATGTCATAAACAAGTTGGAACCATAAATCAATAGTCTTTTGTGACTCTTGGTTGAAGTTCAATGTTTGTTTCTACAACTTTCGATATGTCAGGTTTAGACATACGTCGAAACCTTTCTACTTCATTCTTGAAGAAATCCGTATTCCTTATGGGATCATAATTTGCATCCACCGGTACTACCTTCTCAATCTTACTTTGATTAAGGTTTTCAACATCAACACTAGTCCTTGTTCCTCCTCTAGTAATAATATTAATATTGGGATACTTTCCTTCAACGATAGATCCAGGCTCATAATTTATTAATTTGGAACCTCCTTTCCTTGCGCGATATTCCCATTTCGTGATCAATTCAAGGAAATCCTTGGTGGCATGGTGTCACATAACCACTACCTAAATTGGATTTTTCTGGTCCTCTGCCGAATCAGAACCCCTAAATATCCATGGAGGACTAGCATAAGCTGGCTCCTTATTTCTCTCTCTGTTCTCAAGTGATCGCAGGTCACGATCACAGTTCCAATAAATGCAGTGTCTTTTTAATTTTGCATCTTGGTGCTATGGTAATGTCAAACCGTCTGGCTTTGCAACCGTCGAACCCCGACATGGCTAGAGAAGAGCCAATGAGAATAGGCCCCATCGCACGGCTAAGTGGAGTGCAGGTGGAAGAGGGGAAAGTGTGACATGATAGTCGACAGGATAGGAGGGGGCCCCACTTCACACCACATTATTCCGGGACCCCCACCATTAACGACAGAATGGCAAGGGGGATTTGGAATCCACCTGAGCATCGTTGATCATCATGGATTAATATTGATCATTCGAGAGTTGTGCATCCNATCCTCAGGTGTAGATCTGGGTGAGTGGACTCTGGCCATCCAGATCTGCTTGCTACTTACCCTAATGCGCATTTGCGCTCCAGCATAAAATTGACATCTCTTCCTCACATCTGACGGTCGTTACAACCCCTGAGATCTCCCGAAGGAATCTCGTCTGTCCATCGAGACTTAGCCACCTGCTATCGTCTCGTCGTTATGGATTGGGATTTGTCAAGGCAAGAGCCTGGGTTTTTGTCAATGGAATTCCTGAATCCCCGATCCCCGATTTCCCGAAACGGGTAATCTCTCGACACGTCACCTCCTTAAATCAGACGGTCCACAACTGCTCTGGGATTTCCACCCAGGAAAGTCCCGAACCCTTGTCGCCAGGACTCTCGATCTCGTGATTCCTGATTTCCCAAGATGGGAGATCTCGCGACACGTGGCCTCCATCAATCGGACGGCTCAAATCTATCCCTGGGTTTCCACATTGGAAAATCAGGAACTCTTGTCAACAAGAATCCTGATTCCGCGATTCCCAATTTCCCAAAATGGGAGATCTCATGCCACGTGGCCTCCGTCAATCAGACAGCTTAAATCTATCCCGAGGTTTCCACATTGGAAAATCCTGAACTCTTGTCAATGGGAATTCCAATTTCGCGATTCCTGATTTCCCAAAATGGGAGATCTCGTGACACGTGGCCTCCGTCAATCGGACGGATCAAATCTATTTCAGGGTTTCCACAGTGGAAAGTCCCGATCCACTGGGGTGTTAACCCTCGAGTATCTTCTGATAGATCCAATGACTGTCAGGTTTTTCAATTGAAATCTGACGGCTCAGACAGATTCCTAACTTGTGGGCTCTCCCACGAATTCCTAAACATGGAAAGATCCACGGCCCAAATACTTTCATGGACTTTGGGGATCCACGGTCCTAAACTCTTTGCTACCCATGAAGATACAGGAAAACAAAGTGGTAAGTCGTTTAGTTCCCTACTTTCTCCTACTAATCTAACGGTCATGTGTGACCATAGATTTTTGAATGGATCCTCGTCCATCGATTAATACCTATCAGGATTAAGGCACTTAACTTTCCAACTTCCTCTTACCAAGTCTAATGGTCATGAGTGACCACATATTTCTTGATGAAATCTCATCCATCGATTCGTTACTATCATGGATTTCTTAGGGCCTTGTGCCCTCATGTCCTCCTTCCAAGTTCTTGATGGGATTTTCAAGGAGGGTATCTCTATGGGGAGATTCACTCAGGATACTACCTGAGGTAGTTAAGGAGGTCGTCCTCCCGAGAACCAGACGTGAAGTCTGAGTTAGATCAGTACGCATGTAAATAACAATTCATGAGAACATAAGCCATACATAGTCCTTCCATACAAATATACAACTACTAGTACTGATCAAAATACCATACATACATTCTTATAATGAAATCATTCACAGTTTCATAGCTTATGGTCATAATCATCAGAATGAACATATACATATATTTCAAGATGCCAAAGGCAAAACACTTATCAGAAATGACACCAGGGATTATGCAACTATTGAGAGGGGTGCTCGTTTCCACCCAACCATAGGATTAACGACTCCTAGCGGATTTACCACTAGCCACCCCCGAGTTGAGACCACGATGTTGTGAGACTGTTTCTCTGTCCGCTAGTGACCAGGAGCGAAGGTTACTCTCCTTCCTCTCTGCTATCACTCACTCTATGTATTGCCAGATTTCTCCCCTCGCATTCCCCCCAATTGCTTCTACCCCACACCTTATCCTCTTGCGAGGTTGTGTGTGGCATGATTACCCTCGCGCTGAGCAGGCCTGACGGATCTACGGATGGGAGGTTCACCTCCCATCCCTCATTAAACCATCTACCTACCAGCCTACGAGACATTTAATTCAGGGCCAGCGAGCCGCTTTTGGTTCTCCAGGCCAGTGGAGTCCAAATACGGTATTAATTCTCGGTGGAAGTTAACGCCACCTTTCCAGGTGCCTTCCACCACCATCGTGGCCTCTTTTTCTGCACATCCCCTCTCAGTAGTCCTGCAATATAAATTCATAATGTTATTCACATTTATTGACCTTTTCCACAAGGCCCATTTACATCACATATTCACATTTATGAGTTTGCCATAGTTCTTGGCCAGTCCAGTTATTTTTACAAACTAGGGGAAATAGGGTGTTACACATGGATGTTATTTCTATAGTGTGTGAACTGAGGTATTATCAGAATATGATAGTCTCTTAGAAGGTATCCTTGTTCGTTGTAGTTATAACAACGAACTATTCCTCTTCTTCTAGTCCATCCACCTAGGAATCCTCCCCCGCTTCTGTGACCTCCTCCAAACCCTTGAGGAGCTTCGTCGACCCTAAATGAAAACCAATATAATATATCTACAAGAGCATCCAGAACATGACAATGCTTGGTAGTGTGAGTATGTAACCCATAAAATTCACAACATACCATATTCAGAACATGGTAATACTTTTCTAGGATTGGATAGTGTCGAGGGGAGTGTCCATGACTCCTTCTAATTTCATAGTATTCATTATTTTTTACTCCTTGATGATTTTGGAATGCATGGTATTGCACAGTCCCATGAAATGGCGTTGTCATGACAATTTGTGTGACCCCTCTTGATGGCCCAAGGAGGCACCATCGTGTGTGGAGGGGATCATGCCCCCAGTCTACGAAATTCCATTGTTGTATGGACCTTAATGTAGAAGAAAATACACCATACTTGCATTCAACCTGCTGTTGAGAGGGTCAATTCTTGGATCTTATCAGTTAACATGGAAATTTGGCCTTGTAGCTATGCATTATTAGTGCCTTTAGTTGGTCTCATAACCCACACAATTTTCGGATAGCTAGTCATCAGTTCAATTTTCATTACTTTATCTAATATTTCCCCCAATGTAGCTATCCTCTGTTGGGTTAATGGGATTTGAGTCAATGCTAACAGTCCTTTAATGAACTATTCTCACTAGTGGTATTCATGGATGGGGTTTGCCAATTTCCCTATCACATCCTTAAATCCTTGGTTATACTCCTCGATAGACTCACCATCTATTTTTTTAATCTCTAGAAACTCATAGAGAGCATGTTTCTCTAACGGTGGTAAGAAAAATTGTGCTATGAACCTTTTTTTACTTGAGCAAGAGTGAAACCTTGTCCTTGATTATTCCCTGGCTCAATGGATTTCATGTACCATTTTTAGATAAACCTTGCAGGGTGGTCTCAAACTTGACGAATTTGTTGGCATCTAGAGTTCCACAAGACCTCTAGATGGCTTCACAAAGAATCCAATGTTGTTCGACATCCTCATCCCCTTTACCCCAAAACTCTAGGTATTGGGTGAGGGATCCTGCATGTTGACTTGCTATCAGAGAACTTGGATATCCTATCAAAATGATCCCTGAGGGTCCTAGTTGCGATATTACTAAATAACTTTCCCCACTTCCACTACTACTACTTGAACTTGCCATATTACAAGGATTAGAAATGACAGAAACTACTAAATAATTTAGTAGATAATTTACTGGATTTGTAGATCATGTTGAGGGACTGGGTGATTTTAGGATGGTTTCTTTGCCTCTGGAATGGTATTATTTAACCTAGGGGGTTGCATGAGTATGTATTACCATATCAATTTCGTGATGCGACTCATCATCTTTTGGCATCACAGGATATGATTCTCCCACAACTTCTTTAGGGATTATGGTTGAGTCTTCTTGTTCAGGGGTGACACCTATCCTTATTATTTATTTTCGCATTCCTTCCTATCGTTCACTTCCTCTAGATCTTTCACCACTCTCTCCAAACCTCTCTTGCCACCATCGACTGGCCAACCTTCTGCGTATCTACAACTCCCGTAACTTCTCTAACTCTCTTCTATAACTACCCTCAAAGCCAATATCCTTTTGTGACTAATCATACCTCTTCATCAACTTTATCATATGTTTTCACCACCTCTTTTCGATCACCACAACCCTTCTCTAAGCTCATTCATCTATGGCACTATTTTCTTGATTACCCCCCATAATTCAAGAATGTTTAGAACTTATCCCATGAACCCTCACCCGAATCAATCACCCCTCATGCATAGGGGTTTATGTTGCCATTTCAACTAGAATATGTAACATCCCCTCTTCCACAACCAAAGTTTTAAATCAAAGGGGGATTTTCCACAACAGTGTTCCTCGGGATCCTTCCTTGAATACAACTTCTTCTTTTGAAAAATATTGTCGGTTCTCTATGGAAAATTCAATAATATATCCTTCCAATGTGGTTTGTACCAAAAAATCCACATCTCTAGAAATGAGATGATCTAGTTGGTAAAGTGTTGCTAAATTCTCAACATACCAATTATAGCTTCTCTTGACTCGATATTTGAATTTTGGTGCTTCTTACAGCTAGTCGAGCCACTGAAACACCTCTTCTGGGAATCAAATCTGGAAGATATCGTACTGGTCACTCTCAGGTTCCAAGTAAAGGACAATGCTCTTCACAACCCTCAAAATTTTGTGTCGTAACTCATCTTCTTGTAGTATAAACTCTTCACTCCTTCTTTCCCACCAATTCTCAATGTCATACTTAAAGATGTGATGTTTCATCCTCTAAAAATTCCCTTTTAAGTCAGGTCCCATCAACGAAACCACTTGTTGGGGAAAATTGGAGACAAGGGTTCTCAAAGCTTAACAACAAAGATATCATTGTAGTCCAACAAAACTGGCATATTCAACCTTCCGCAAGGGAAGGACATCTCACCCGTAGCACAACTAAGACTTCTGTGAGGTGAAGTGAATCAAAGAGGATGCATCACAAAGTCTCATGCAACACAATGTTGATTCATAATTTAACATAAAAACAAATATATTGCCAATTGTCTAAATCAACATAAACAACAAATTAACCAGGTTGTGCAGCATACAAACAAGTCCATACATCTGAGATAATGACTAAATACCAAATACACAGTACAAAAGTAATTGTGCAATGAAGAAACTACATAGTCATACACGTCATAAACAAACTTTTAGGGACCAAACGATCTCCTATATTATCAGTATCTCAGAAATCATGATTTCATGAGTACATCCTTTTTATCATAGCTTATATATCACACTCCATGTTCCAATACTCACTACAGACTCTATCGCTACTATCCGAACATAGTTATTCCCACAAAACCCATTATAGTAGCTTATCTAACCAAACCCAATAACAACAATGGTGATATCTTGATAACAAAGGAAAACAACAATAACACTAGCAACAACAGTCTAACAACACACAATATGACTAACAACCAACCAAGCATTTCCCATTACAGATTCTCAAATTTCTAGTTTTCCCTCAGGCGCTTCTTGACTTCTTGATTCCTCTATTGTCTTTTCTTGAGTCTGTGGAATGTTGATTTTCCCTCTTTCTCTTTGCATGTGCTCAAAGATTCTATCTCTTTCCACTTGCTTTTCCAAGTGGTGCATGATCTGTTTTCACTACTGGAACTCTTGCAGTTATCTTTTTTCTTATCCTAACTGTTCTCTGACACTTCTAATCTTCCATTGTGTTGTTGCACTTTCCTGTGAAACTTTGGGTTTTCTGCAAAATCAGTTTCTCTTAAAAAATAGAGGGCCAAACAAATTCAACTTATATGGATTCCACAAAGAGAACACTAGCCAAGTATTTCCACACATCTAGGCATCATGCATGACACCTCTAAAGTCCAAAAGAGGACTATCCTAATCAATCATGAACTATGCTAATCCTTTATACACTTGAATCATGGCAAGCAGGAATGTTCAATGATGTAATTTTGTTTTCATACAATAAAATTACTTATTTTTTTCCTTTGGAAAAAAATATCAAATGTGCTCATTAATATTATAAAATAGATGTTTTATTTTAAATATCTCTATACATTTATCAAATTGCTAAAGTATTTTGTTGGTAGTTGTTTAATCAAGTTTCTAATTAAGTCTATTAAATGTAACATATCTTATTTATATTGATAATATAAATAGAATAAAAATTATTAAGTAATTCTAACTTATTAAACAAGTAGCATCACTCAAGATGTCCCTCTAGTGTAATTCGAAACCTTTGGGGATACCTCAAATCCAATCATATTAAGGTTTGGTGTGGTTCAGGCTGGGTTCGATCCCCAGATCATGTTAACGGCTTAGATGCCCTTGGATCGTGACATCTTAACCATCTCTAAAGTCAGAGATATTTAGCTAACAAAAAAAACATCACTCAAGATCCATATTAACCCTAAGTTAAGAGGCATCAAATATGTAAAATCATTATATCACTCTCAAGTTATGATTGATATATAAATTTTATAATGTGTAAAATAAAAACAAAGTTGAATATAAATATAAATAAATACAAATATTATTATTCTATTAATATAAAGTGTTTTGTAGTCCCTGAGGTGTAGGACAGTCGGTGACTGAGTGTGTTGTTAAGCCACTCCATGTTGAAAAGTCATTGGTTCGAAACCTGCAAGAAGATCCAGACCAATTAGCAAACAAAAAAAATACAAAGTGTTTTGTATATAGTTTAATTAAATAATTAACTAACTAAATATTAAATAAGTTGTGAGAAAATTAAACATTTAGATCCAAAAAAAACTTTACACCCAACAAAATATAATTAAATAGTTTGTTTCACAATTTGTCAAATTATGTAAATGATTATCATATTAAATATAATAATTTGTTTATTTATATAAAATTATAATTATTTTGTTTATATAAAATTAAAATTATTATGATAATTCATAAGATAAATTGGTTAATTATGAAAGTATGAAATTAAATAAAATCACTTAAAATTTAGACCACTAATAATAGGCGAGATTTAGTTATTTCATTGTTATATTAAATATATATATATATATATATATATATATATATATATATATATATATATATATATATATATATATATATATATATATATATAAATAAAAAGAAATAAACATTATAAAATTTAAATTTCTTAAAAAATTAATAATATATTAAAACATTTAAGTTTTTACAATTAATCATAGTGTTAGAATATTTTCTCAATAAATATTATGTCAACATTTTCTACATTTTCTAAAGATTGAGCTACACTCCACTCATTATTAGAGACATTAAACTTGGATGATTAAAAAAAATTGATAAAAACAAATATAAATTAAAAGATATAAATAAGATATATATGTTTACAAAACTTAAAAGAAACCTTCTTCAAACATAACATTTTAATAAACATTTTAATAAATTAAAAAGATTAATATTATAATAAATATTTTAAAATTAAAATTTAACACTAATATCATTTTAATATATATATATTTTTAATTTGTAATGTCAAAAAAATTCTAAATTCTTTCCATTAATGTTGATTTTTATACTCTTAATTTTTATCATTAATTTGTAATCTCATTAAAAAAAACGCAACATTTTAATAAATTAAAAAAATTAATATTATAATAAATATTTTAAAATTAAAATTTAATATTAATATAATTTTAAAAACTATATATTTTTAATTTGTAATGTCAAAAAAACTCTAAATTATTTTCATTAATGTTGTATTTTATACTCTTAATTTTTATCTTTAATGTGTAATCTCATTAAAAAAAACATAAATTCTTTGAAGTAGTGTTGACAAAGTATAAAAATCATTGAATTTTTTAATTTTTATCTTTAATTTATAATCTCATTAAAAAAAACATAAATTCTTTGGAATAATGTTGACAAAGTATAAAATTCATTGAATTTTATAATCTGCTTGAGATGGAAAATTTTAAAAAAACAATATTTTAATAATATGGAAATGCAAAATATTCGTTCAATAATTTCGACAAATTCTCCATAATTTTGGAATAACAAATCATATGAATTTCAAGTTTTACGATCATTCAAGCGTAAAACGTTTACAGAAATGTAACTTATATCATGGTGATTACATGTAATTATATCACTTGATCTTTGGAGTTTGTTGTTTTGATAAGAAGAAACTTATACCATGGTGATCACATTTATTTATATCAGTGGATTTTCTTTGATTTTCTTTTCGGAGTTTTGATAAGAAGAAAATCTTTTTTGAGGCGTATCTGTTATTCTTTATGGATCGTGGAGAAAGATAAAGCAAATACAAAAGAATTTTATAACCTATAATTTTAAAATTAAAGGAAATACGCCATATCCCATCACCCTCTTAGAAACAAGCCTCTCCTCCATTGAGAGTGTGACTTTGACTAGATACCTAATGTATAAGAACAAATTAAACAACATGGAAGATAAGAGGCTTCCTAAAATTGCTTCAAAATGAGTCATAACCACCATGGACTCAAGCTAGGATGGCATAAAGATGCCCGGTCTTGGCTAAACTATTGTGGAATCATGGAAGACACCATTTTGTAGAATAATGATACTATTAAAAAATATTCAAATCAAAATTTAAGGAGAAAATGTGGTGTGATAAAGAGTTAGAGGAGAAAAGAAAATTAAGGTATTATAAGAATCTAATCAACCCTAATCTAGAAGATCAAAATTATCTATCTGTTTTTCCAAGTGTAAAGAAAAAAAATAAACATTGCTAAGATAAGAATAAAGTCTCATGAGCTCCATAGTGAAAGGGAGTTGGTCAATTCTTAAAAGGACATGGGATGAAAGTGTTTGTCACTTTTGTGACACTAAGAAGGTTGAAGATGAAAAACACTTTCTCTTAGATTCTTCAACCTATACCCATATTAGATCTCATTTTCAAAATATTTGTCACACTACCAACCTTGTTAACCTCTTAACTCAACAAAAGTATGGTGATCTTGGAGAGCTTCTCTTAATGTTTTTATACCACAAAAACAAAATTCTAAAGAATAGCAAGTAATCACCCATTCAATCTTAATGGAGATTAATCATCATCAACAATTCTACTCTAAGTACACCAAGACATTAAAATAAATCTTAAAACTCTGAGATAAAATGCTCTATCATAATGAAGAGTTTTAAAAAATCTAAGTAATCTATTAATAAATGAAAACAATTAATTTGAACGGAAAAGGGCACTTATCGATTCAATTAAAACCCAAACATATAATTTAAACCCGAAGGATATACAGCCGATTCAATTAAAAACATATGGATCCAATTAAAACTAAAAACATTAAAATGCACTTAATTTAACTAACAGAAAAAGGCACTTATCGATTCAGAACATTTAATTTAAACCGAAAAGGGCACTTATCGATTCAATTAAAACGGAAACATATAATTTATTACGATTCAATTAAAAACCAAAAAATACATATAATTTAAACTAAAAACGTTAAAATGAATGCAAGAATTGAATTATCGAAAATATAGATTCAATTAAAAATATTTAATAGAGAAATAAAAAAATGCATCTAGAGAGACATTATACCTACTGCAAACGTAGATTAAAAACGATTAAATTATTACAATTCCATGTTAGCCCGGAAACAGTTTAAACCTATTTTTTTTGGATGTTGATTGTGTTAGAAATTTAGTGATAAATGGTTGGATCTGTCAACTGAATTCATTTATGCATTTAAAAATATAATTTAAACAACTGAAAGTAAAAAATAAAATTTTATCTAAATTTACTTTATCTAAATTTCAAAAAAAAAATCAAAAAATAAAACGTTTAACAAGCGCTAAAACCTAATCCGTTAAGTCAGTTAATCAAATTCCATATTTTCTTTCACAAATTGTTTTCTTACTGGAAGTCGATGCGGTACCGGAGTTGGATCTTCACATAAATTTTGATGAGAAGGCGACAACAACCTCAATGTTGGATGCATGTTTTTGAGGTTCATTGGTGACTCGAGCCAAGTGATCACTGCCTTTCTTAACCCTAAATTTGCAAAGAGATCGATAGCCTAAATTTGCAAAGACATCAATAGTCCAGTTCGAGGAATAGTAAATATTAGAAACCCACGAATGGACTTCCATGGTTGAATTTACGAGTTTACAAAGAGAAATGGTTAAATGAAGGGCAGAGATCAAATACAAAATGGATCTTAAATCATAGAACAACACAGAAGGGATGGAGATGGAGATGCATGCACTCCTGAACCCACAGATTTGATGATTCATTTGAACAGCAGCCGCATGACGACAATGGTAACTCCCTCTCACTGATTCATTCAAGGTGAAAGGATGTGATGCAATAAGAAATCAAATATGTTTATGATCTGCCAAGACTAATATTAGCATTAATTAATAAGAAGTATGTACTTACCGAGACTCGAAAGCAAACGCATGGGCATAGGTTGTTGAATTTTTTTATCCAGCAACTAAATTAAATAAGTTGTCCCTAATCATTGTTGCTAAGTTGTCCCTAATCATTGTTGTTACTGGGGTTTGTTAGGGTTTTAGAGGGTTTTATAACCTTGAAGCATGTGTTGTAGAATGTTGTGTATATAGTTTAATGGTTAAGAACATGTGTTTCCTCGGAAGAAGTCACAACTTTAAATCTAGAGGGCTTAGGGTATGTATATTTTCTTAAACTTTATCAGTCAAATAGCTGGACTGAAAAAGGAAAACATCTCTTGTCCCACAAACAAAAAAGTCTCATACACCAATTTGACATGGCTTTACAGTAACCTTAAAAATAGATGATGATGATTATTATATATATATAGTTGGCACAGTGAAACCATTTGATTTGATATAGGCTGCTGCAGTAAAGGTATATGATTCTCATTGCCCCCTAAAATCCACAATAGCTTGTTACTGCAAATAAAAACTAATCGCTTATTCTGAGAAATATACACCGAATCTAAACTATTACTTAACAGAAATCGAGAGGCACGCCATCATACACATTCATCATATTTTCTTCAATGTATAAAACTAATCGCTTATTCTGAGAAATATATACCGAATCTAAACTATTACATAACAGAAATCGAGAGGCACGCCATCATACACATTCATGATATTTTCTTCATTGTCTTCTGGGCAGAAGCAAAGATGACAGTGGTCGTTCGAGGTGGAAGCAACCAACAATCCTGATCGTAAGAGTTCATAGCATATCTCCAGTCAGCAATTAAATAACCTAACGATTAGTCCCTTCCCGGGTGAAATTTGGAACGTCGTCTAAAGGTGTCATCTATGTTGATGTTTTGTAGCTTATAGAGATATACATTTCCACCAGTGGCCATGGTGTCAGCAATGTGGGAATATTATAATCATTGGCATCAGATTACACTACTTTCATTTTTGTGAAAACTGTTAAATATAATGTAACCTTAACAGTCTAAGTGTACACTGCAGTTGTTCTGTACTATCATTTCTTGATTTGCTTGAGCCTATTTAGCTCAGCTAGTTTCCCTTTTCTATTGTACTATTTTACTTGCATTTCGTACTCTTTTCTTAATATACCTAATATACTGAATACTATTTATGCTGTGCTCTTTCTCTGTATTCTTACTTCTCATTTTATTATGGTATCAGAGCTTCAGCAGTAAGCCTCTTCACACAGTCTGGAGAGAAACCCGATCCTCAACAACGCAGAGCTTACATTGTGTACAAAATCATAGAATGCGAGATTCTTCACAAAGCTTGGAGAGAAATCCGTAGTCTGCCATCCGCTCAAAAGATCATCACAAAAAGCACACACGAGAAAGCAGAGCGCAATACACTCAAAAGATTGAGGAGTCGGAGCTGCATGAGGCAGAAACATTTGAACAATTCAAAGAAATTCTTTCAAATTCGTGAAAGATTGTTGCAGAAGGCAGAAACATCTAAATATCTCTCGAAATTCTTTCAAAATCATGAAAGATTGTTGCAGAAGGCAGAAACATGTAAAGATCTCATGAAAATTCCTTCAAATTAGTGAAAGATTGTTGCAGAGGGTAGAAACACTCAAAGAATTCGTGAAATTCTTTCAAATTCGTGAAAGATTCACGAATTTCCTTCCTTAGGAGAGACTCTTTGCAGAAGCAACAAAGAACACGCTAAAGGAGCAAGGGACAAATGGATGCAGTCGTAAGATCGATCTTGCTAACAGATCTGAGGCATTAATCGAGTTCAGAAAGGACGAGGACAGCGTAGAAAAGGAAAAAGATTTTTAGCCGTCAGATTTTGCGCAGAGGACCGATAGTTGTCAAATCCAGGAAAAGTGCATGAGGTTTAGTCCTTTGAAGTGCACAAGAGTATAGCCGAATCACGAAATCCCGAAATCGCAAGGTGGAATTTCAGCATTTCGGAGTTCGGGACTTGGAACAGCAAGGGGTCGTGAAGTCACTGCCTCGCGAAGTCTCGATTCGCAAAATCCAGAAGGAATCCAGACCGTTGGATCTGGAGCACGGTGGCCTGAGACCCACTGGATCAAAACAGACTAAGGTCCGTGAGCTGTCGGTTCCAGGAAAGGTGCATGAGGTTTAAACTTCGTCTCAACAAAAGGAAGTGGAGTCCTTCAACTTCACAATCCACGAAATCCCGAAAGGATAGTGAGTCATCCATATTGGAGGACAAGTGTCGAAGATCTATATCTACCAGGAATTCGGGTCCGGGAGATCAAGGAGGCAGGAGTCATGAGACAAGAAGTCCCTATTCTCGAAATTGCGAAAGGAGATCTAAATCTACCGGGACTTCGGGTACCGAGAGATCAATGAAGAGGAGTCGAGAGACAAGAAGTCTTGGCTCACGAATTCCCAAAAACATTGTAACCGTCCACAAGGAGGACACGTGGCATCGTTTAAGGTTTCGGGGAAATCCCCGAAAGGAACATTTTGGCATTTCGGCTACCGGGACTGTAAAGGGTAAGAGTTTGGGACTCTTGACCCACAAAATCATGAAAGGATCTGAGTCGTCGAATTAGGGGAGGCTCACAGTCGTTGATCTCCCACAAGAGTGGAGTTTCAGCATTTCAAAATTCGGTACTTCAGTATTTCGGATACCGGAAGTTTGAAGGGTCAGGAATTGGAGAACCAGGATTCACGAAGTTCCGAAACGCAAAATCTCAAAAAGGCGTTCGAGAAGGATAGACGCCAGGATATTTCGGGTTTCGACATTTTGAGGAACAAAGATCCGACGAAGTGCTTGCATCAAAATTCCCCGAATCGCGAAAAGCCGATAGCACTTGAAAATTTAGGTGTGTGGTCATCGGTCGTGGTCACATAGATGGAGGCTAAGGGCCAATATAGGGTTGTTAAGCACTTTTCGGCGTTTCGGCGACCGGGGGTTAGGGAGACAAGACATTTGAGGACTCGTATACAGGAGTCCCAAAGTCCCGAAGTGTGAAAGGTTGAAGTCACCCAAAGTCAAGAATCGTGAAATCATGAATCGTGAAGTTTTGAAGTCACTGCAAGAACTTAGAGGACCTGATTTTACACGTAGGAAACAGGTAAACATGAAATTTTTCCAACAATTTCTTTTCTGTTTAGTTAAAATTCCTTAAAGATGGCCACGTCTAGCAATTTAGGACCAACTTAAAGTCTGATTCTTCTTGGAAAGAATTATGAGTTTTGGTCTCTTCAAATGAGATCCTTCTTGCAAGCACAAGAGTGTTGGGATCTAGTGGATCTTGGATATGTGGAACCAGATCCAACAGACCTTTCCGCCATGACGAACCAACAGAGAATTGTTCAGGCAACAGAGAGGAATAGAGACAATAAAGCCAAATTTTGGATTCAAAATTCAGTGGATGACTCGATTTTCTCAAAAATCACAGGTGTTGGTACTTTAAAAACAGGTCTGGGACATCCTTAAATCAGCCTACCAAGGAAATGACAGGATCAAAACAATCAAACTGCAGACCTTAAGGACGCAATTCGAGACTTTAAGAATGACAGAGTCTGAAAATGTGGATCAGTTTATGACTAGAGTCATGGGAATCATGAACCAGATTAGATTGACTAGTGAAGCCATCCCTCATCATCGCATTGTTGAGAAAGTCCTCAGAAGTTTACCAAAGAAATTCTAAATGGTTGTTACAACAATCCTTGAATCCAAGGATCTGTCATGTTTTTCAACAGATGAACTAATTGGTTCCCTGGTGGCACATGAGACCAGACTGCATCTCACAGATGAGTCAATCACCAATGCCTTCAAAACTCAATTCTCGTTTAGCAGAGTGAGAGGGAGAGGAAGAGGAAGAGGTCACAAAGGACGGGGGAGCATTACAAGTAACCAACACTCAAGTGGAGGTAATAGACAATAGAACCATAATCAAAATTTCCAAGGTCACAGACAACAACACGAGAATCAGAATTTCCATCCTCAAAGAGGTAGAGGGAGAAGATCAAATGACAAATCAAGCATACAATGCTATTACTGCAAAAAGTATGGGCACTGTGAATCTGAATGCAGGAAGAAGCAAGTAGATCATCTCTCAGGCAGAGAACATGTCTCAAATCATACGAGAGAAACCTCAGGAGGTATGTTTCTGTCATATCACAGGACTTAAGAACAACCTAAAGATCTATGGTTGTTGGACAGTGGATGCAACAATCACATGACAGGTAACAAATATTTACTTTCATGCATTGATTCGTCAATATCATCTGATATTACACTTGGAAATGACTCCTTAGTCAAAGTTCAAGGAAAAGGAATTGTACCTATTCTTACTAAATAGAATGTAAAGAAAGACATAAACAATGTTTATCATGTTCCAGATCTGAAACATAATCTGCTAAGTGTAGGACAACTCATTGAACATGGCTATAAGGTACTTTTTGAGGGAGCATCTTGCAGGATATATGATAAAGCTCCCTACAGAAAATGATTTCTGAAATCCACATGACTCAGAATAGGATGTTTCCCCTGACCCTCAGAACTGCAAATCTAATCCAAACATATGCACAAAGTTCATCCACCCCCATTGAAACTATGGTTTGGCATGCAAGATTTGGACATCTACCCTTTTAGAGTCTCAGCCTTCTACAGAAG
The DNA here is from genome assembly GCA_009831015.1 of Picea engelmannii. Lineage (NCBI taxonomy): Eukaryota > Viridiplantae > Streptophyta > Pinopsida > Pinales > Pinaceae > Picea > Picea engelmannii. Next base: position 426,956 of record ML777359.1, read on the forward strand.
CACTCCATGGTCAAAGGTCTTCCTATCGTCATAGAACAAAATTCCCCATGTGAGTCTTGCATACTTGGAAAACATAAGAGAACTAGTTTTCCACAGTCCTCCACTCAAGCCAAACAACATCTCGAACTTGTTCACACTGACCTATGTGGACCAATGCAAATAGAGTCAATAGCTAGTAGCTTTTACTTTCTAGCATTTATTGATGACTTTAGCAGGAAAATCTGGATCTATTTTCTCAGACACAAGTTTGAAGCTTTTGCAAAATTCAAAGAAGAAGCTGAAAAACAGAGTGGAAAATATATAAAATCTCTCAGGTCCGATGGAGGAGGAGAATACAACTCCAATGAATTTGCAAATTTCTGCAAACTATAGCCAGGTATACTCCACAACAGAATGGAGTGGCTGAAAGAAAAAACCAGACAATAATGAACATATAAAGAAGCCTACTCAAAGAGAAATGTTTGTCAAATATTTTTTGGGTTGAAGCAGAAGCATGCTCAGCTTATCTCTTGAATAGATCTCCAACCACAAGTCTAAATATGAAATTCCCTCAAGAAGCATGGAGTGGGAAAAAGATAAATGTTGTGCATCTAAGGACATTCGGATGCATAGCATACGCTCACATACCTTCCAAATTAAGGAAGAAACTGGATGATGAAAGTGAGGAATGTATCTTTAATGGATAAAGTGAAACATCTAAAGCTTACATACTTTACAATCAACAAATGGATAGTCAAAATCCATTGTTTTCCAGTCCTGAAAATGCAGAAAATTCAGGACAGCCAATACCTCAACCTGCTCTTCCAAGATTGCAAGTACAAGGACAAGATGAAAACTCTCAGAATAACTCAACCTCCAGCAGAGACTCATCCTATGAACTTCAAAATCACAGAACTCAAAGTTTGAGAGAAATCCATCAGCAGCTGGATGACATTGAACAACGTAACTTTTTTTCCTTAATGTCATGTCAACCTACATAATTTAAAGTAGCAGCTAAGGAGCCACATTGGGTTCAAGCCATGAACCAAGAAATTGACTCCATTGAGAAGAACAATACATGGGATCTTGTTGATTTTCCCAGACACAAGAAGAGTATTGGTGTCAAGTGGGTTTACAAAAATAAAATCAATGAAAAAGGGCAGATTGAAAAACACAAGGCAAGACTTGTTGCCTAAGGATTCTCACAACAACCAGGTATTGATTATGGTGAAAATTTTGCTCCAGTAGAAAGATTAGACACTCTAAGGACTCTATTGGCCATAGAAGCCCAACACAAATGGCAAGTATACCAGATGGATGTCAAGTCAGCTTTCCTGAATGGTTTCTTAGAAGAAGAAGTTTATGTCGATCAACCACCTGGATTTGAAGTCCAAGAGCTGCCAACCAAAGTATATTGGTTGAAGAAATCCTTGTATGGCTTAAAGAAAGCTCCAAGAGCTTGGTATAGTAGAATTGACACTTACTTGATCAAAAGTGGTTTCAACAGAAGCCAAAATGAGCCAACTCTTTACACCAAAACAGATCAACACGGTAAAATTTTGATTGTATGTTTATATGTTGATGACATGATATATACTGGAAATCTTGAATTAACCAATTTTAAACATGCCATGCAATCTAAGTTTGAGATGACAGATCTTGGCATAATGAAATATTTTTTGGGGATTGAGTTTGATCAATCAACCAAAGGAATTTTTGTCTGTCAGAAAAAGTATGCAGCAGACATCATCAAAAGATTCTGCATGGAAGAATGCAATCTAGCATAAACCCCTATACCCCTAGGCACAAAATTGAGCAAGAAAGATGAAGGCCCTACAGTGGACCCTATCCTTTACAAAATGTTAGTAGGCAGTTTGTTGTATCTTACAACAACTAGGCCTGATATTATGTATGCAACCAACCTTGTTTCTAGATACATGGAATCCCCCAAAGATTCTCACTGGAAGATGGTGAAACAAATTCTAATATATGTTGCAGGAACTCTCAATTTTGTCTTATGGTACACTAAATCTGATGATCATCATCTCTCTGGTTACATAGACAGTGATTTTGCAGGCAGCCTAGATGTCAGGAAAAACACCTCAGGACATGTTTTTCACCTGGGCATGAACGTGATTTCATGGCTATCAAAGAAGCAACCAATTGTGTCAATATCTTCTGCAAAGGCAGAGTATGTCATTGTTACCTCAACTTCCTCTCAAGCTGTGTGGTTGAGAAGAATATTGAAAGATATGTCACATACAGAAAAGGATCCAACTCCTATCTTTTGTGACAATACCTCAGCAATTGCTCTATCCAAAAATCGTGTGTTTCATAAGAAAAGAAACACATTGACACTCGCTTTCACTTCATCCACAAGCTAGTCAATAATGGTGATATTGCACTTCAATTCTGTGGCTCTCGAGATCAACTTGCAGATATCTTCACAAAGCCACTAGGAAAATCCGTTTTTGATTTTCAGAGACAACACTTGGGCATCATCAGTACTAATGTTTGAAACTGTTGAGTTTAAGAGGGAGTGTTAAATACAATGTAACCTCAACAGTCTGACTGTACACTGCCAGTTGTACTATCATTTCTTGATTTTCTTGAGCCTATTTATCTCAGCTACTTTCCCTTTTCTATTGTACTCTTTTACTTTCATTTCATACTCTTTTCCTAATATACCTAATATACTGAATACTATTTCTGCTCTGCTCTTTCTTTGTATTCTCTGCTTCTCATTTTATCAAAAATGCCCTTGGAATTGTGTTGGGGCTTCATGGATTTGGTGATGGCTTTTGTGGGCTTGTGCAAGGGCTTCAAGGGAATGTGGAAACATTCATTGGCATTGTATTACACTTTAATTTATGTGAACACATCTTTGGAATTGTGTTGGGGCTTCATGGATTTAGTGATGGGATTTGTGGGTTTGTGCAAGGAAGTCACACCCACAAGGAGAAATAGAATATTCTAAATTAATGTTGACTTTAGTGAAGGGATCCTTAGAGTAAGCTAAGGGATTTTAAACCCACATTAGACTCTTTATATATATAAAGATAGGAGATATTGTGACACATATCATAGAGATATAGTGACATTATGGAGTTGACCTAAGTGAGTCTGCACTTGTGCCAAGGAGCTTGGTGATTTGAGTAAGGAAATTTTTGCAACTTTGGCAAATCTGGCCTAGGGTTATGGATCTTTTATTTTTTGTTCTTGTAAGGAAATCACACATGGGAGGTGAGGAAGGCAGCATATGTGGAGGAAAGTCGTAGAAGGGAAGAAGTGGCATGTGTCACGTGGATCATATGAAAGTGTATGCGGGTTGCAATGGAGAAAATCATGTACGTGTGGGGATCTACGACAGGATTTTCTAGGCAGGAGCAGGTCCATACATGCTTACAGGGGATAGAAGTACTTGGCCGCAGCCTAGGAATCTTAGCTAAGGATAGTTGATAAGGCTGGAAGGAATCAAACAAACTTGGACATGGAAACCGGGTGGGTTTTGTAAGTGTTCTTGGAATCTTTCTTTTATGTAAGAATTGGGCCATTGTCCCTCGTAGGGAGCCCATTGTTTTGGATTTAAAAACAATTATTTTGGACATTAAATTCTTTTGTACCTGTGTATGATTCAATTGTTGGTTTATTTTTCATTGTTAGGCATTTCAATGTTTTTTTTTTACAGTTCATAATGTATGCTTTCTATGTATACTTTGATAACCTAGACCATATCTTAGGTGTGTGCACCGAGTTTGGGTGCACTACAAAATATAACATGGTATTAGAGCTTGAGGTTCTGAGAAGGGTAGTTGGATCTGATTTATCTAGACAGGTGACAACTCTTTGAGGGACCTGTAGCAATGTCTAAGAGTTAAGCTCTGAGAGGGAGTTGTAGTGACTGTTGTAGCTAGCAGCAGGTTAAATGTACTCTGGTATGAGACATGGAGCAAATCATTCAAATGAGGTGTTGCAGACTATTGTAGCTTGGTGGTGTGGTAGGTTAGGATTTTTGGTGGATTTAAGGAGATCTCAGTTCACAACAGTATGTTGTGTGGCAAATTCCCAACCCCGTGGATGGACTTCCAATGGATTTTCATAGTGAGTTGTGATTGGTGCAACATGGGTGCTTTGGAATGGATGAGATAGCTTCGTATGTTTGGCAGTTTGATGAGACAGAGTCTTCATCAAGCTGGAGAGTTGCACATTGTCGAGAGAGGACAGTGTATGAGGTATTTGACCCAAGAAAATGAGGACACTTGAAGAGATGAATTGTGGAGGTCTATAATGGACTAGACTAAGTGTATATCCACAACTTGGGACTATTTAGAGAGAGGACTTAGGTTTAGTTGGAGAATGTATGTAGACACAAAGAGTTTTGTGACTTGGATGATGTACTTGGGTAGAATTTCATTGGATGGTAAGTGGGATGATTTATTTATATGATTGCATGGTTATTATACAGTGGGAGCCATCGACACAGGATTTTTTCAAGAGCTTCACAAAATATGACTCGGGTATGTACACAAATCTTGGTATGGAAACAAGGCATGTAGTGTAGGGATCTGGGACAATGGTATTGTAGATGGAGTCAGGAGATGTGTTGCTAGTGGAAAATGTGTTATGGGTGCTAAGAGTGTGTTCTCAACCTTAGCGATTGAGGAGAATGGCTAAGCAACTTTGTTCTAGGATGTAGATGTATCTAGCTAAGACACAACATTGGTCTTAGAGTTAGAGAGATAAACATGTATAAGCAAAAGGAATAGTCTATGCAATTCATAACCAACACTAGTATAGTGACGGTGGACAAAGACAAGGTAGCTATGGAGGTTTTGCAGACTCACAAGGAGCCTGACCTCAGAGGGAGTCAGTGGATTCACAAGGAGTCCAACTTCAAAGGGAGTCAACAGGCTAAGAGGGAAATCCATCCATTCAGAGGGAGACTACCTTTAGGTCCAAATGGGAGAGAGGCATGTTCCAAGACTGTCAAGAAGATGTCATGGGTTGAGATTTCTAGGAAGTATTCTCAGAAGAAGGAGGCTCCTAGGAGCAGGATGTCTTCCAAGATGGGATCATGCCATACAACAAGATTTTCTTCGGTGACAAAGGGAGTAGTCAATCACGTGGATTGGAGAGCAGTTGCGGTAGCGGATCCAGTGCAGGGGATAGAGCTACTTCTAGTATGGGAGACAAAGATGTGTCCAAATGATGGAGGATCGAATACCTCCCTCACTAAAAGGGACTGTTGATGTTTTGTAGCTTCAATAGGTATTCCCACTAGTGGCCATGGTGTCAGGCATGTGGGAATATTCATTGGCACCATATTAAACTTTGTTTCAGTGAAAAATCCCTTGTAATTGTGTTGGGGCTTCATGGATTTTATGATGGGCTTGGTGGGCTTGTGCAAGGGCTTCACACCCATAAGGAGGAGCAAAATATTCTAATTTAATGTTGATTTTAGTGGAGGGATCCTTAGAGTAATATAAGGATTCTAAACTCACACTAGACTCATATATAAGGAGAGGAGAGATTGTGATAAATCTCATAGTGACATAGTGACATTATAGAGTTATCATAAGTGAGTATGCACTTCTGTCAAGAAGCTTGGTGATTTTAGTAAGGGAATTTCAGTAACTTTGGAAAATCTCGCCTAGGGTTATGGATCTTCTGTTTTTTGTTCTTAGCAGGGAAATCACATGTGGGAGGTGAGGAAGGCCACACATGTGGATGGAAACCACAAAAGGGAAGAAGTCACACGTGTTTCATGGATCGTACAAAATTTTATGTACATTATTTTTATACATGTACGCTAGTCTCAGTGGAGACAACCAGATATGTACACAGATTGCAGTGGAGATAGTCATGCATGTACACTAGTCTCATTGGAGGCAACTGCATATGTACACAAATTGCAGTGGAGATAGTCGTGCATGTACTCAGGTCTCAGTGGATACAATCATGTGTGTGTGCGGATGTACGACAAGATTTTTCGGGAAGGAGAAGGTCCATACATATTGGTGTCATCATATGTATGGCCAACATTAGCAGGTCATATAGGTAGTCTGAAATAAATTTGTAATTTGGGAATTTCCGATATTTTGTTGATCAAGGAGCAATAAAATAAAACAAATGCGTAAATAAAACACAAAAGATACACAATACAATAGAGACACAAATATACGTGATTCACCTAGTGTGGGCTACGTCCAGCAGAGAAATTTCCAGGTCATTTCTTTAATATTATCTAGCAAAATGAAGGGATACAACCTACAACACACTCGTTGTAACTTCCTCTTCTTTCTCTCACAGTATCCTCTCACAGAATACAATATTCACCATGATACATAGTCGCAATACATTTCCTTCATAAAAGAGGGTTTCCTTCTAGGGAAAAAAACCCTAACATAACTTCTACTATAAGATATGTGACCTTATAATGAATGGTTCAAATTTACTATGAAATTACAATATACATGCAATTTTTCTTTTAGGGGCTTCGCCCCCGAACCCCACAGGGGGGGTAACCCCCCTGCACTCCCTCGCGTGGATGAGTGTACATTCTTATGGGGTGAAAAGTCTTCATGGGGTATAAACATGGCTGAAAACAAAGACCTATGAATCAAGAAGATAATCATCCTCCACAACTAACAATCTCCCACTTGGATGTTGATCTCAACAACTCCATCGTTGTTGTATATGTTGGACTATGTTCCTTATTGGACCTAGGAAATTAATCATGTTCTTTCTTGAAGACCAACTGAAACTAAGAAGGAACTTATTTTCTCCCTAGTTACTCCCTTTGTTAACATGTCTGCAGGATTCTGGCTAGTGTGTATCTTTTCCAACTTCAAATGTCCATCTTCCAAGATGGATCATATGAAATGGTACCTTATTTGTAAATGCTTAGTCTTCGAATGGAAGGATGAGTTATTTTCAATATGAATAGAATTATCACTGCCACAGTACAACCTGCTATTCTCATGCTTCTTTCCCAATTCCTCCATAAACCTTTGTAACAAAATCATCTATTTACTAGACTCTGTAGCATCAACATACTCTGCCTCTATTGTTGAAAGTGCAAAAATCTTTGCAGTTTTGAAATCAAACTTACTGTTGGTCCACCTATAGTAAAAACATACCCTGTGGTGTTCCTCCTGCTATCTTTATCACCTGCCATATCTGAATCAACATATCCATGTAAAACAGTGTCTGAACTTCCAAAACATAATGCATGATTAATAGTACCTCTCAAATACTTGAGAATCCACTTTACTGCCTCCCAATTTTTTTCACCTAGATTGTTCATATACCTTCTCACAACTCCCACTGCATTTGCAATATCTGGTCTTGTGAAAACCATTGCATACATCAAGCTTCCAGTTGTTGATGAATAATGATGTAGGAGAATCACCCTCAGAGTCAAATCGAAAGCATGGAGGCAAAGGATTGACATCTCAGCAATGACAAAATTTCAAATCAGAAATTAACACGGAATTAAATCGAGTTGCTCAGATATTTTGTACAAATTTTTTTAAAAATGTAACTTGTTTGTAAAGTCATGAAGGACTGTAAGGGATTACAGATATTGAGTGTTGACTCTTATCTCGCAATAATTTTTAGTTATTGTAATAGGACAGAGTAGGTAACTGCAAAGAGTTTGATAGGATAGGTTGCAGACAGGACGAGAGAGCTCGTGAAGCCATTCCTTAGATAGTTTTTTCATTGTTGCATTGTAATAGAGCAGACAGAATAGAAAAAAGGATATAGAGATTTGAGAGATCAGTATAACAGAGTAGAGTAGAAGAAATATTATGTAATTTGTTTTCATAAAGGAATAGAATAGACAGAATTGTCCCAAATCCTTGGAATGTGTTCATCTAATGTATGAATGAATGAATGTTATATTTTGTGTATGTGATTTATTTCATTTTCATTCATGTATGATTGTTCAAGAAGTTGATAGTATGAAGTTGTGATGAAACTGGATAAGTTTCAATTGTTTCTCTTCTGATACTTGTATGCAAGGTGTGAATCTCGAATGCAAGGAGTGTGTCGATTGAGTCTCGGAGTGACTCAGATAATTTCAAAGAGAACAAAGGAAACTTAGACTAGGTGAAAGGTGTGCACAACGTCATGAAACGACCAAGAGTCAAAGAACCCAAGACGGAGAATGCCAGGTGGGCGAGAAGAATTTATTTTCAAGAAATCCTTCGATCTCAGTTATCCAAATCTCAAGAACGCAAGGTGTGCATGGGAAATCAAAATCTGTTTAAGGAAAAAACTTAGAAGGAATAACACTTTCCAGAAGTGTGGATGAGATCCAGGAGTTGGACTCGTAGGAAGAGAAAAGGTTTGAAAACTTTGGACACTTAGAAAATATTCTAAGTCACAGAGAGAGAAGAAGCTTAGGAGGAAGAGAGACAGTGGTCGTTGGATCACAGTGCAATGGATCAAAAGTCATTTGATCAGAGTGAAGTGCACAAACCTTAGCACTTCACACACAGAGGAGAGATAAAACTCACAAGAGTTGAGAATGGATATTTATGAAGCCCAGAGAGCTTGAAACCCAGAGTAGAATCTATGTCATCCGATCGTAGGAACAGATTTGAGCCGTTAGATTGCTCGGGGTAAACTTCAAGCGTCATATTTCTAGAGTGGAAATGAGATTTCAAATACCATGAGTCTGAGAGGAGGCAAGTTCGGAACACGATTTTTCCAAAGTGCAGAGAGATGAAGGGACGGAGCTAATATGGACCGTTGGATCTAGGAGGACACATGTTGACAAGTTGGAAGATCCAGAGGAAGGCGAAGGTAGAAGTGTTGAAACACCTGAAGCCCAAAGAGCCAAGGGGCCGAGAGTCATCTATCTATAGGTGGACACTTGTCAACAGAACGCGAGCTCCAAGTCAAGTTGTTGTGTAGTTTCATTTGAGAACTGAGACCGTCAAACCCCGAAGACATGAAGAGATCACAATCATTGATCTAGGAGGAGACACGTGAAAGAGAATTAGTAGCTTTAGATAAAAGAAACAGGAAGGCAAGAGGCTGACATTTGACATTTTTGAAGGCTAGGAATATGAAACGATGAGATTCGTTGATGTGAAGGAGGACATGTGGTGCTAGATCTAGAACTTCGGAATAAAACGGAGGAGGAAAAGGTCTGAAGACCCAGAGAAGATATCATTCATTGATCGAGGAGGAAATCGCAGGACCATTGATGTGTTTGAGGAGGCAAAAGTCACAAAGTGGGAGCACAGTCATTGATTGGGGAGGATATATGTCAACAGATCTTCCACTCCATAATATAACCAGTCAGCAGTGGCGAGGAATTGATATTTTAGATTCCCAAAGGACGGATTCGTGAAGGGGATCATGGTCGTAGATTTAGGGAGACAGGTGCCCATAGATCATTAACTCCAAAGGATTTGAGTATGGAGGTAGCAAGGGTTTGACACTTCAAAACCCCAAAGTTCGGAATTGTGAATAGATCTCACCCATTGATTCAGAGGAAGCAGATCTGGTCCGTAGTTTTTGGAGAGGAAAAATTTGAACCATCTATTCAGAGGTATCGTCAAGATCATGATATAGACGATCCTATAGAAATTTAGGGACAGAATTTCCATGGGTTTTAAAAGATTGAGGGTGTGCGTAGTCACATAGTCATTGCTTGAGGTTATATTGAGAGGGGTCTTACCTGAAAATAAGCTAACGCCTAACAGTCTAAGGTTTCACAGGAGAGCGAAAGGCAAGGTCGTGGGTGTCATTAAACCTGCACTGAGAAGCCAAAAGGGTTTGTTTTTTAATACAGAAGGGAACCATGAATGTTCCAAAGAGTCATTGACTCAAGAATCAGAGATCCTTGACCGGGAGGTCATGCATCCCTACGGTGGAGTAGGGGGGATGCATCAGGTGGTATCATAGCTCATATTGAGCTTCTTTGCAGACAACAAGCAAAGAAGAAAGGAGGTAAATTGATATCATTTGTGGTATCAAGAATTTGTTTTATGTGTGTAGGTGATGCAGTGAAATCATACCACCCACAAGGTGTAGAGAGAATGTAGAAATGGAAAAAGAAATGAGGTGACTTTGAATGATATTGGATGCCATGTAAACAACACAGGGGAGAGAACCAGATGCTGGAGATATCATTGAAGTTGAGAGTGAAGAAGAAGAGGTCGAAGAAAATGTAGCAGAGGATGTTGCACAATATCGCTTAATAAAAGCTCTTTCAAAAATAGGATCCAGAGCAAGAATAGAGGTACCGATGTATGAAGGAAATTTAGAAGTTGAAGAATTGTTAGATTGGTTACGTGTTATGGACAAATTCTTTGATTACAAACATATCGAAGAAGACAAGATGGTGAAGCATGTAGTGACAAGATTGAAAGGTCATGAAGCTCTATGGTGGGATAAACTATAAGCCAAATGCAGGAGAAACAGTTAGAAAAAAATTAAAAACTCGGATAGGATGGTAGCCAAGATGAAGGCAAAATTTATCCCAAAGGACTATCAAATCAATCTGTGCAGAAGATTGCAAAACCTGAGACATAAAATCTTATCAGTGAAGGAGTACACTGAGGCATTTTATAGATTGAACATCAGGGTTGGACAGAAAGAAAATGAGGATGAAAATACAACCAGATATATCAATGGGATGAGATATGAAATCCAAGAGGAGATCAACATGATTTTGGTTAGTACATTCGAGGATGCTTATCAAGAAGCCTTGAAAGATGAAGATAAATTGGCCAGGAAACAAAGTCAACGAAACAGAGGAGGAAACTCAAGTAGAGGTAAGGGAACTACCAGAGAGAAGTTCCAAAAACAGAAGCATAAAGATGACAAACAACATAGTCACCATGAGAAAGGTGGAAGTTATAAGGAAGGACAACATGGTGGACGAATCTTTTTTTCTAGAGGAAGAGGAACAGGAAGAGCCAGAGGAGACATAGTTAGATTCTATACCTTTGGAAAGCAAGGGCACAAGTCTTGGGAATGTTCCGAGAGAAATAACGAAGGAGGAGGTGAAGCACACATTGCTAAAGCACAAAAGCATGTGGAATCAGAAGCAGTAGAAGGAGGAAAGAACCTCATGATGAGGAAGATTGTTATTAAACCAGAAAAGGAGATGGAGGAACCAGTTTAGCGAACAAGTCTGTTCATAACTTCTTGCAAGAAGAAATACAGAGTTTTTAAGGTGATCATAGATAATGGGAGAACTCATAATCTAGTATCCACAGAGATGGTGGAGAAACTGGAGCTGAAGACAACTACACATCCAAACCCATACAAGGTATCATGGTTGCAAAAAGGACATCAAGTCATGGCAAGTCAACAATTCCAAGTTGAATTTAAAATAGGAGGTTATAGGGATGAAATACTATGTGATGTAATTCTTATGGATGTCTGGCATATTTTATTGGGGAGACCGTGGCAGTTTGACAGAAAATTTATTCATGATGGGAAAAAGAATAATTTATTCATGATGGGAGAAGGAATACTGATAGCCTAGAGAAGAATCGTAGGACACATATGTTGTTACCTATAGAATACAAAGAGAAAAAGAGGGAATCTAGTTCAAGTATACTTCTCATGAGTGGGAAGGAACTCTTGAATGAAGTCAAGAAGGAGAAATAAATGCAGTTTGTTGTAGTGAGGAAGCCTAGAGTTATCCTTACAAATAATTTTGTGGAAGATTTAGATATAGAAATCCAGGAACTGTTAGAAAACTTTGTTGACATAGTATTGGATGAGTTACCTCACTCATTTCCACCCATTAGGATTATAATCCATCATATTGACCTTATTCCAGGAGCTAGTTTACTAAACAAAGAAGCTTATAGGTTGACACCTAGAGAGAATGAGGAAATGAAAAATCAAGTCCAATAGTTGTTGGATAAAGGTTTCGTCAGGGAAAGCCTAAGCCTATGCACAGTACCAACTATGTTAAGTCCAAAGAAGGATGGAGGATGGAGAATGTGTAGAGATTCTTGAGCCATCAACAAGATAACCATTAGGTAAATATTTCATTTACCGAGGATGGATGATTTGATGGATTGTTTGAGTGGAGCAAGATATTTTTCCAAGATAGACTTGAAGATTGGATATCATCAAATAAGAATGAGAGAGGAAGATGAATGGAAAACAACATTCAAGACAAAATGATTGTTTGAATGGTTGGTCATACCATTTGGGTTGACAAATGCACCAAGCACATTTATGAGATTGATGAATGAAGTATTGAAAGACTTCATAGGAAAAATTGGCATAGTATATCTAGATGACATATTAATCTTCAGTAAGACAAGGAGAGAACACTTAAGACATCTGACATTAGTGATGGAAAAGTTGCAGCAAAAAAAAATGTTGATAAATCTGAGAAAAGTTATTTTATGAAAACATAACTCATATATTTGGGTTTTGTGATCTCTTCAAACGAATTGAAGATGGATCCGGAAAAGGTGAGATAAATCAAATAATGGCCATCACCAAGCAACATATTTGAGGTACGAAGTTTTCATGGGTTAGAAATATTTTATAGAAAGTTTATCAAAAATTTCAGTGGTATATGTGCACCCATGCTAGATAGTGTGAAGAAGAAACGCAAGTCCTTTAGTTGGACAGAGGAAGCTGAAAACGATTTCAAAGTGTTGAAGGAGAAGATCACATAACAACCAATTCTGGTCTTGCCAAATTTTGGAAAAACATTTCAGGTGAGATGTGATGTGAGTGGATTAGCTATTGGAGCAGTATTGAGTGAGGATAATATGCCATTTGCTTATTTAAGTGAGAATCTCAATGAACCCAAGAAGAATTATTCCACATATGACAAAGAATTTTATGCAATGATCCAGGCTTTGAATAAGTGGAGACACTATCAAATTCCTAAATAATTTGTCTTGTACAGTGATAACCAAGCTTTTCAGTTTATTACTAAGCAAGAAAAGTTGAATCAGAAACATGCAAAATGGGTAGAATTTATACAAAATTTTACTTTTGTTATTAAACATATTGTTGGAAATGCTAACAAAGTTGCAAATTATTTGAGCAGGAGGAGTTTGATTGTACAGGAATTCCAAGTGGAGAACTTAGGGTTTCAACACCTCAAAGAGATGTATAAAGGAGACGTAGATTTAAGGAAGCTTATGAGGCATGCAAGAATCCCTTGTTGGGAGACAAAAGCTCATGGAATGAATATTTGATCTAGGATTGATTATTATTCAAGGGAAACCAATTGTGCATACTGAAATGCTCAATGAGAGATAATCTGTTGAAGGAGAAACACAGTGGAGGTTTAGCTGGACATTTTGGTCACGATAAGACATTTGCACAGCTGAGGAATTCGTATTATTGGTCGAGCATGAGAGAAGAGGTAAAAAGAAATGTGAACAAATGAAGAATTTATCAGTATGCAAAAGGAAGACAACAAAACACTGGTTTGTATCAGCCATTACCAATTCAAGAAAGGTTGTGGGATGCAATCAGTATGGATTTTTCTTTGGGATTGCCTAGAACTAAAAAAAGGAGCGATTCTATATTTTTTGTGGTGGATATATTTTCAAAAATGGCACATTTCATACCATGCCAGAAGACAAACGATTCCACACACATAGCCAATTTTTTTTTTAGAAAATTAGTGAGACTACATGGATTGTCGAGGAGCATAGTCTCAGACAGGGACACCAAATTTGTAGGACACTTTTGGAGAACTCTATGGAAAAGGCTGGTGACGAACTTGTCCTTTAGTTAATCATATCACCCTCAAACAAATGGACAGACTAAAGTAGTAAACAACATTCTGGGAAACTTGTTGAGAAGTTTAGTCACTGAGCAAGGTCGTAAATGGGATCAGATTCTGGCACAAGCATAATTTTCATTAAACAATTCAGTGAAAAGGAGCACAGGGAAAAGTCCATTTGAAATTGTGTACAGTATACAACCAAGAGGGATTACAAAGTAGAGAGATCTGAATCAAGATGAGTTCAGAAGTGCTGGAGTAGAGGATTTTGTAATAAAAATGCAGAAACTCCATGACAGAGTCAGAGAGAAGCTATAGAAAAACAACCAGAAATACAAGAGCAGAGTTGATCAAAAGAGGAGGGAAGTTCAATTCGAAGTTGTAGATGAATTTTTAGCTCATTTGAGAAAATAAGGGTTCCCAAGAGGAACGTATAACAATTTGAAGATAAAGAAGATAATACCATGCATGATTCTCAGAAAATTCGTAGCCAATGCTTATGAAATTGAGTTGCCAGACAATGTTGGGATATCATCGATATTCAATGTTCTAGACCTGTATCCTTACAAGAGAGATGAAGAAGGAGAATCAGATGATCAGAAAGAAGTTCAGTGGGAAGAACAATTACCCACAGCAGAAAAACCTCAGATGGATAATATCATTGAACAACGATATGGAAAGAAGACGAGGATAAAGACATATCCTAAATATTTAGTGAAATGGAAAGATCATCCAATGGAATATGCAAGTTGGGTCACAAAACCTGATATTTTGAAGCCTGGAAATATAGTGCGGGAGCTCATGGGCTGGAGTCCATGAAGATTTTAACCAAAGGAGTATGATGCAGGAGAATTGCCTTCAAAATAAAAACACAGGCGTGGAGGCAAAGGATCGACATCTCAACAATGACAGAATTTCAAATCAAAAATTAATTCAGAATTAAATTGAGTTGTTGGGATATTTTGTAAACATCATTTTAAAAATGTAACTTGTTTGTAAAGTCGTGAAGGACTATAAGCGATTGCAGATATTGAGTGTTGATTGTTATTTGGAAATAACTGTTAGTTATTGTAATAGGACAGAGTAGGTAACCACTAAGAGTTTGATAGGATAGGTTGCAGACAGGATGAGAAATCTTATGGAGCCAGTCCTTAGATAGTTTTTTCATTGTTGTATTTTAATAGAGAAGACATAATAGAGAGAAGGATATAGATATCCAATAGATCACTAGAATAGAGTAGATTAGAAGAAACATTATGTAATTTGTTTTCATAAAGGAATAGAATAGACATAATTTTGCAAAATCCTTCGATTGTGTTCATTTGATGTATGAATGAAGGAATTTTATATTCTATGTATGTGATTTATTTCATTTTTTGTTCATGTATGATTGTTTGGGAAGTAGATAGTATGAAGTTGTGATGAAACTGGATAATTTTCAATTGTTTCTCTTTTGATACTCGTATGAAAGGTGTGCATATTGAATGCAAGGAGTGTGTCGACTGAGTCTCAGAGTGAATCAGAGAAGTTCAAAGAGAACAAAGGAAACTTAGACTGGGTGCCAGGTGTGCACAACGTCGTTAAATGACCAAGCATCAAAGAACCCAGGACAGAGAATGTCAAGTGGGCGAAAATAATTTATTTTCAAGAAATCCTTTGATCTGAGTTATCGAAATCCTGAGAATGCAAGGTGTGCATGGGAAATCAAAATCCATTTAAGGACAAAAATCATAATAAATAACACTTTCCAGAAGTGTGGACGAGATCCAAGAGTTGGAGTCGTAGGAAGAGAAAAGGTTTGAAACCTTTAGACACTTAAAAAATCGTCTAAGTCACAGAGAGAGCATAAGCTTAGGAGTAAGAGGGACAGTGGTCATTGGATCACAGTGCAATAGATCAAAAGTCGTTTGATCAGAGTGAAGTGCACGAGCCTTAGTGATTCACACATCGAGGAGAGAGAAAAATCACAAGAGTTGAGAAAGGAGATTTTCGAAGCCCGAAGAGCCGGAAACCCGAAGTAGAATCTCATTCCTTTGATCGTAAGAACAGATCCGAGTCGTCAGATTCTTCGGGGTAAAATTTAAGCGTTATATTTCCAGAGTGGACCTGAGCCATCAGATACCATGATTCTGAGAGGAGGCAAGTTTGAAACTTGATTTTTCTGAAGCGCAAAGAGCCGAACGGTCGGAGCGAATCTAGACCGTTGGATCGAGGAATTGATATTTGAAATTCCCAAAGGCCAGATTCGCGGAGGGGATCATGGTCGTAGATTCAGAGAGATAGGTGGCCGCAAATTGTTAACTCTAGAGGATTGGGGTACAGAGGCAATGAGAATTTGAGGCTTCAATACCCCAAAGCCTGGAATCATGAATAGATCTCAATCGTTAATTCATAGGAAGAAGATCTGGTCCGTAGCATTTGGGGAATACATATATTAACCGTATATTCAGAGGTATCATCAAGATCGTGAGATCGACGATCCCGTAGCAATTCGGGGATAGAATTTGCACAGGTTTTAAAACGTTTAGGGTGTGCGTAGTCGTGTAGTCATCGCCCGAGGTTATATTTCAAGGGGGCTTACCTGAAAAGAATATAGTGCCCAACACTCTAAGCTTTCACAGGAGAGAGAAAGGAAATATCACGGGTGTCATTAAACCTGAACTGAGAAGCCAAAAGGGCCTGTGTCTTAATAGAAAAGGGAACCATTAAAGTTCCAGAGAGTCATTGACTCAAGAATCGGAGATCCTTGACCAGGAGTTCGTGCATCCCTACGAGGGAGTAGGGGGGTTGCATCAGGTGGTATCAGAGATAATATTGAGTTTGTTTGCAGACATCAAGCAAAGAATAAAGGAGATAAATTGATATCATTTGTGGTATCAAGAATTTGATTTATGTTTGCAGGTGACACAGTGAAATCATGCCACCCATAACGCGTAGAGAGAATGCAGAAATGGAAGAATAAATGAGGTGACTCTGAATGAGACTGGACGCCATGGAAACAATGCATGGGAGAGCACCAAACTCTGGAGATATCAATGAAGCTAAGAGTTAAGAAGAAGAGGTCGAAGAAAATGTAGCAGAGGATGTTGCACAAGATCTCTTAATAAAATATGTTTCAAAAATAGGAGCCAGAGAAAGAATAGAGGTACCGATGTATGAAGGAAATTTAGAAGTTGAAGAATTGTTAGATTGGGTATGTGCTATGGAAAAATACTTTGATTACGAATATATCGAAGAAGACAATATGGTGAAGCATGCAGTGACAAGACTGAAAGGTCATGCAGCACTATGGTGGGATGAACTACAAGCCAAACTCAGGAGCAATGGTAATCAAAAAATTAAAAATTGGGATAAGATGGTAGCCAACCTGAAGGAAAAAATTATTCCAAAGTACTATCAAATCAATCTATTCAGAAGATTGCAAAACCTGAGATAGAAAATATTATCAGTGAAGGAGTACACTGAGGAATTTTACACACTAAACATCAGGGTTGGATAGAAAGAAAATGAGGATGAAATGATAGCCATATATATTAATGGGTTGAGATATGAAATCCAAGAGGAGATCAACATGATGTTTATTAGTACAATTGAGGATGCTTATCAAGAAGCCTTGGAAGCTGAAGAGAAATTGGCTAGGAAACAAAGCCAATGAAGCAGAGGAGGAAACTCAAGAAGAGGTAAGGGAACTACCAGAGACAAGTTCCAGAAGAAGAAGCATGAAGCTGACAAACAACATAGTCACCATCAGAAAGGTGGAAGTTATAAGAAAGGACAACATGGTGGAAGAATCCATTTTTCCAGAGGAAGAGGAAGAGAAAGAGAGAGAGGAGACGTAGTTAGATGTTATACCTATGGAAATCAAGGGCACAAGTCTTGGGAATGTCCCAAGAAAAAGAATGAAGGAGGAGGTGAAGCACACATTGCTAAAGAACAAAAGTGTGTGGAAGAAGAAGCAACAGAAGGAGGAGAGAACCTCATGATGAGGAATATTCTTCATAAACCAGAAAAGGAGATGGACGAACCACTTCAGCGAATAAGTCTGTTCAAAATTGCTTGCAAGACGAAAGACATAGTTTGAAAGGTGATCATAGATAGTGGGAGCACTGATAATCTAGTATCCACAGAGATGGTAGAGAAACTGAAGCTGAAGAAAACTGCACATCCAAACCTATAAAAGGTATCATGGTTACAAAAGGACATAAAGTAATGGTAAGTCAACAATGCCAAGTTGAATTTAAAATAGGAGGTTATAGGGATGAAATATTATGTGATGTAATTCCTATGGATGTTTGTCATATTTTATTGGGGAGACCGTGGAAGTTTGACAGAAAAGTTATTCATGATGGGAGAAAGAATACTTATACCCTAGATAAGAATGGTAGGACACATATGTTTATACCCATAGAAGACAACGAGAAAAAGAGGGAAGATAGTTCAAGTATACTTCTCATGAGTGGGAAGGAACTCTTGAATGAAGTCAAGAAGGAGAAAGAAATGCAATTTTATGTATTGAGGAATCCTAGAGTTATCCTTACAAATAATTCTCTGGAAGATTTTCCTATAGAAATCTAGGAATAGTTAGAAAACTTTGCTGACATAGTAGTGGATGACTTACCTCATTTGTTTCCACCCAATAGGAGTATAAGCCATCATATTGACATTACTCTAGGAGCTAGTTTACCAAACAAAGAAACTTATAGGTTGACTCCTAAAGAGAATGAGGAAGTCAAAAATCAAGTCCAAGAGTTGTTGGATAAAGGTTTAGTCCAAGAGGGAAAGCCTAAGTCCATGTGTAGTACCAACTGTGTTAAGTCTAAAGAAGGATGGAGGATGGAGAATGTGTATAGATTCCCGATCCATCAACAAGAGAACCATTAGGTACAAATTTCCTTTACCGAGGATGGATGATTTGATGGATTGTTTGAGTGGAACAAGATATTTTTCCAAGATAGAATTGAAGAGTGGATATCATCAAATAAGAAAACAACATTCAAGAAAAATGAAGGATTTTTTGAATGGGTGTTCATGCCCTTTGGGTTGACAAATGCACCGAGCACATTTATGATATTGATGAATGAAGTATTGAAAGATTTCATAGGAAAAATTGTCATAGTATATCTGGATGACATATTAATCTTCAGTAAGACGAGGAGATAACACTTAAGACATATGACATCGGTGATCGAAAAGTTACAGCAGGAAACATTGCTAATAAATCTGAAGAAATTTTCTTTTGTGAAGAAAAAACTCATATATTTGGGTTTTGTGATCTCTTCAAATGAATTGAAGATGGATCCGGAAAATGTGAGAGAAATCAAATAATGGCCAACACCAAGCAACATATTTGAGGTACAAAGTTTTCATGGGTTAGCAAGCTTTTATATAAAGTTTATCATAAATTTCAGTGATATATGTGTGCCCATGCCGGACACTGTGAAGAAGAAACACAAGTCCTTTAGTTGGACAGAGGAAGCTGAAAAAGGTTTCAAAGTGTTGAAGGAGAAAATCACAGAACAACCAATTCTGGTCTTACCAAATTTTGAAAAAACATTTCAGGTGAGATGTGATGCAAGTGGATTAGCTATTGGAGCTATCTTGAGTTAGGATAATAGGCCAATTTCTTACTTCAGTGAGAATATGAATGGCAGCAAGAAGAATTATTCCACATATGACAAAAAAAATTATGCAGTGATTCATGCTTTGAAGAAGTGGAGACACTATCTAATTCCTAAAGAATTTGTCTTGTATAGTGATAACCAAGCTTTTAAGTTTATTACTAAGCAAGAAAAGTTGAATCATAAACATGAAAAATGGGCATAATTTATGAAAAATTTTACTTTTGTTATTAAACATATTGTTGGAACTTCTAACAAAGTTGTAGATGCTTTGATCAGGAGGAGTTTGATTGTACAGGAATTCCAAGTGGAGACCTTAGGGTTTTAACACCTCAAAGAGATGTATAAAGGAGACACAGATTTTAAGGAAGCTTATGAGGCATGCAAGAATCCTTTGTTGGGAGACATAAGCCCATGGATTGAATACTTGATCCAGGAGGGATTATTATTCAAGGGAAGCCAATTGTTCATACTTAAATGCTCAATGAGAGATAATTTGTTGAAGGAGAAACATAATGGAGGTTTAGCTGGACATTTTGGTCATGATAAGACATTTGCACAGCTGAGTAATTCGTATTATTGGCTGAGCATGAGAGCAGTGGTGAAACATTTTGTGAACAAATGCAGAATTTTTTAGTATGCAAAAGGAAGATGGCAGAACACTGGTTTGTATCAGCCATTACCAATTCCATAAAGGCTGTGGGATGAAATCAGTATGGATTTTGTTTTGGGATTGCCTAGAACTCAAAAAGGGAGTGATTCCATATTTGTTGTGGTGGGCATATTTTCAAAAATGGCACATTTCATACCATGCCAGAAGAAAAACGATACCGTACACATAACCAATTTTGTTTTCATAGAAGTAGTGAGACTACATGGATTGCCGAGAAGCATAGTCTTAGACAGGGACACCAAATTTATAGGCCACTTTTTGAGAACTCTATGGAAAATGATAGGGATGAACTTGTCCTTTAGTTCATCATATCACCCTCAGACAAAAGGATGGACTGAAGTAGTAAACATGAGTCTGGGAAACATTTTGAGAAGTTTAGTCACTAAGAAAGGTCGCCAATGGGATCAGATTCAGGAACAAGCAAAATTTGCATTCAACAATTCAGTGAACAAGAGCATAGGGAAAATTCCATTTGAAATTGTGTACAGTATATAGCCAAGAGGGATTACAGAGTTGAAAGATCTGAATCAAGATGAGTTTAGAAGTGCTGGAGTAGAGGATTTTGCAATAGAAATGCAGAAACTCCATGGCAGCGTCAGAGAACAGCTACAGAACAACAGCCAGAAATACAAGAGCAGAGTTGATCAAAAGAGGAGAGAATTTCAATTTGATGTTGGAGATGAAGTTTTAGCTCATTTGAGAAAATAAAGGTTCCCAAGAGGAACGTATAACAAGTTGAAGATGAAGAATATAGGACCATGTAGGATTCTCAGAAAATTCACAGCCAATGCTTATGAAATTGAGTTTCCAAACAATGTTAGGATATCGTCGATATTCAATGTTGCAGACTTGTATCCTTACAGGAGAGATTAGGTAGGATAATCAGATAATCGGAAAGAAGTTCAGTGGGAAGAACAATTACCCACAGCATAAAAACCTCATATGGAGAAAATCATTGAACAATGAGATGGAAAGAAGACCAGGAGAAACACATATCCTAAATATTTAGTGAAATGGAAAGATCATCCAATGGAAGATGCAAGTTGGGTCACAGAACCTAATATTTTGAAACATGGAAAGCTAGTGCAGGAGCTCATGGATAGGAGTCCATGCAAATTTTAGCCAGAGGAGTATGATGCAGGAGCATCGCCTTCAAAGTCAAAACGCAAGCATGGAGGCAAAGGATCGACATCTCAGCAATGACAGAATTTCAAATCAGAAATTAACTTAGAATTAAATCGAGTTGTTGGGATATTTTGTAAACAACATTTGAAAAATGTAAATTGTTTGTAAAGTCATGAAGGACTATAAGGGATTACAAATATTGTGTGTTGACTCTTATTTGGAAATAATTGTTAGTTATTGTAATAGGATAGAGTAGGTAACCGCTAAGAGTTTGATAGGATAGGTTGCAGACAGGAAGAGAGAGCTCATGGAGCCAATCCTTAGATAGTTTTTTCATTGTTTCATTGTAATAGAGAAGACAAAATAGAGAGAAGGATATAGAGATCCAAGAGATCTATAGAATAGAGTAGAGTAGAATAAACATTATGTAATTTTTTTTCATAGAGGAATAGAAAAGACATAATTGTCCCAAATCCTTGGACTGTGTTCATTTGATGTATTAATGAATGGATGTTATATTATGTGTATGTGATTTATTTCATTTTCGTTCATGTATGATTGTTCGAGAAGTTGATAGTATGAATTTGTGATGAAACTGGATAAGTTTCAATTGTTTCTCTTATGATACTCATATGCAAGCATCTCGAACACAAGGAGTGCATCGAATGAGTCTCAGAGTGACTCAAATAAGTTAAGAGAGAACAAAATAAAATTAGACTGGGTGCAAGGTGTGCACAGTGTCTTGAAACGACTAAGCATCGAAGAACCCAAGACAAAAAATGCCAAGTGTTTGAGAAGAATTTATTTTCAAGAAATCCTTCGATATGAGTTATCAAAATCCTGAGAATGAAAAGTGTGCATGGGAAATCTAAATCCATTTAAGGAAAAAAATTAGAAGGAATAACACTTTCCAAAAGTGTGGACGAGATCCAAGAGTTGGACTCGTAGGAAGAGCAAAGGTTTGAAACATTTGGACACTTAGAAAATATTCTAAGTCATAGAGAGAGAAGAATCTTGGGAGGAAGAGAGACAGTGCTCATTCGGTCACAATGCAAGGGATCAATAGTCATTTGATCAGAGTAAATTGCATGACCCTTAGCGATTCGCACACCAAGGAAAGATAAAACTCACAAGAGTTGAGAATCGATATTTCTGAAGCCCGAAGAGCCGGAAACCCAAAGTAGAATCTCATTCATCCGATCACAGGAACATATCTAAGCTGTCATATGGTTTGGGATAAAATTCAAGTGTCGGATTTCCAGAGTGGACCTGAGCCATAAGATACCATGAGTTTGAGAGGACGCAAGTTAGAAACTTGAGTTTTCCAAAGTGCAGAGAGTCGAAGGGACGGAGGGAATCTGGACCGTTGGATCTAGGAGGATATGTGTTGACAGGCCAAAAGATCCATATGAAGGCGAAGGTTGAAGTGTTGAAACACCCAAAGCCCAAGAGCTGAAGGGTTGAGAGTCGTCGACCTATAGGTAGACACCTGTCAACATATCGTGATCTCAGAGTAAATTCGTTTTGGATTTTTAGTTGAGAACTAAGACCGTCGAACCCCAAAGACCCTAAGAGATCATTGTCGTTGATCTAGGAGGAGACACGCGTCAGAGAATTAGAAACTTTAGATAAAATAAATAGGAAGGTAAGAGGTTGAGATTTGATATTTCTGAAGGCTGGGAATCTGAAATGACGAGAGTCGTCTATATAAAGGAGGACACACAACGCCATATCTAGAACTTCGGAAGAAAATGGAGGAGGAAAAGGTCCAAAGACCCAAAGAATATCTCGATCGTTGATTGAGGACAGAATCGCAGGATCGTTGATCTGGCTGAGGAGGCCAAAGTCCCGAAGTGTGAGCACATCCATTCATTGGCAAGGATACGTGTCAACATATCTTGCACTCTGGAATATAACCAATCAACAGTGGCGAGGACTTGAGATTCAAGATTCCCTAAGGCTGGATTCATGGAGGGGATTGTGGTCGTAGATTTAGGGAAATAAGTGGCCCCAAATCATTAAATCCAGAGTATTGGAGTACGAAGGTAGCGAGGATTTGAGACTTCAAAACCTGGAAGTCTGGAATCCTGAATAGATCTCTCTCGTTGATTCATAGGGAGTAAATCTAGTCCATAGGGTTTGGAGAGGACAAATATGAACTGTCTATTCAGAGGTATCGTCAAGATCGTGAGGTGGACGATCTCGTTGCAATTCGGGGATAGAAGTTGCATGGGTTTTAAAACATTGAGGGTGTGTGCAGTCGCATATTCATCACCCAAGGTTATATTGAGAGGGGGATTACCTAAAAATAAGCTAACTCCCAACACTCTAATATTTCACAAGAGAGCAAAAGGGAAGGTCGCGGGTGTCATCAAACCTACACCGAGAAGCCGAAAGGGCCTGTGTTTTAATATAGAAAGGAACCATTAAAGTTCTAGAGAGTCATTGACTCAAGAATCAAATATCCTTGACCAAGAGGTTGTGCAACCCTACAAGAAAGTAGGGGGGCTTCATCAAGTGGTCTCAGAGCTAATATTGAGTTTGTTTGCAAACAACAAGCAAATAAGAAAGGAGGTAAATTGATATCTTTTGTGGTATCAATAATTTGATTTTTATTTGTAGGTGATGCAGTGAAATCATGCCACCCAGAAGGTGTAGAGAGAATGTAGAAATGGAAGAAGAAATGAGGAAACTTGGAATAATACTAGATGCCATGGAAACAACGCAGGGGAGATCACCAGACGTTGGAGATATCAGTGAAGCTTAGAGTGAAGAAGAAGAGTTCAAAGAAAATGTAGCATAGGATGTTGCACAATATTTCTTAATAAAATTTGTTTCAAAAATAGGAGCTAGAGAAAGAATAGAGGTATCGATGTATGAAGGAAATTCAAAAGTTGAAGAATTTTTATATTGAGTACGTGTTATGGAAAAATAATTTGATTACGAAGATATCGAAGAAGACCAGATGGTGAAGCATGTAGTGAAAAGACTGAAAGGTCATGCAACAATATGGTGGGATGAACTGCAAGTTGAATGCAGGAGCAATGGTAAGCAGAAAATTAAAAACTGGGATAGGATGGTAGCCAAGATGAAGGGAAAATTTATCCCAAAGGACTATGAAATCAATCTATTCAGAATATTTCAAAACCTAAGACAAAAAATCTTATCAGTGAAGGAGTACATTGAGGAATTTTACAGACAAAACATTAGGACTAGATAGAAAGAAAATGAGGATGAAAAGATAGCCAGATATATCAATGGGTTGAGATATGAAATCCAAGAGGAGATCAACATGATGTCAGTTAGTACAGTCGAGGATGCTTATCAAGCAACCTTGAAATATTAAGAGAAACACAAGAAGAGTTAAGGGAACTACCAGAGAGAAGTTCCAGAAGCAAAAGCATGAAGCTGACAAATAGCATAGTTTCCATGAGAAAGGTGGAAGTTATAAGGAAGGAAAACATGGTGGAAGAATCTCTTTTTCCAGAGGAATAGGAAGAGGAAGATCCATAGGAGGCATAGTTAGATGTTATACCCATGGAAAGCAAGGGCACAAGCCTTGGGAATGTGTCGAGAGAAAGAACAAAGGATGAGGTGAAGAACACATTGCTAAAGCACAGAAGGATGTGGAAGAAAAAGCAGAAGCAGGATAGAAAATCATGATGAGGAAGATTCTTCTTGAACCAGAAAATGAGATGGAGGAACCAATTCAATGAACAAGTCTGTTCAAAATTGCTTTCAAGATGAAAGACAGAGTTTGCAATGTGATCATAGACAGTGGGAGCACTGACAATCTAGTATCGATAGAGATGGTGGAGCAACTGGAGCTAAAGACAACTGCACATCCAAACCCATACAAGGTATCATGGTTGTAGAAAGGACATCAAGTAATAGTAAGTCAACAATGCCAAGTTGAATTTGAAATAGGATGTTAGAGGAATGAAATATTATGTGATATAATTCATATGGATGTCTATCATATATTTTTGGGGAGACCGTGGCAGTTTGAGAGAAAAGTTATTCATGATGGGAGAAAGAATACTTATACCCTAGAGAAGAATGGTAGGACACATATCTTGTTACCCATAGAAGACAAAGAGCCAAAGAGGGAATCTAGTTCAAGTATACTTCTCATGAGTGGGAAGGAACTCTTGAATGAAGTAAAGAAGGAGAAAGAAATGCAATTTTTTGTAGTGAGGAAGCCTAGAGTTATCCTTACAAATACTTATGTGGAATATTTTCCTATAGAAATATAGGAACTGTTAGAAAAATTTGTTGACATAGTAGTGGATGAGTTACCTCACTCATTTCCACCCATTAGGAGTATAAGCCATCATATTGACCTTATTCTAGGAGCTAGTTTACCAAAAAAGTCCAAGAGTTATTGGATAAAGGTTTAGTCAAGGAAAGCCTAAGCCCATGCACAATACCAATTGTGTTAAGTTAAAATAAGGATGGAGGATGGAGAATGTGTACATATGTATGAGGCATCAATGAGATAACCATTAGGTACATATTTCCTCTACCGAGGATGGAAGATTTGATGGATTGTTTGAGTGGAGAAAGCTATTTTTCCAAGATAGAATTGAAGAGTGGATATCATCAAATAAAAATTAGAGAGGGAGATGAATGGAAAATAACATTCAAGACAAATGAAGGATTGTTTGAATGGTTGGTCATGTTGTTTGGGTTGACAAATGCACCGAGCACATTTATGATATTAATGAATCAAGTATTCAAAGTCTTCATAGGAAAAATTGCCATAGTATATCTGAATGACATATTCATCTTCAGTAAGATGAGGAGAGAACACTTAAGACATATGACATCAGTGATGGAAAAGTTGCAGCAGGAAAAATTGCTAATAAATCTAAAGAAAAGTTCTTTTATGATGAAAAAACTCATATATTTGGGTTTTGTGATCTCTTTAAATGAATTAAAGATGGATCTGGAAACAGTGAGAGTAATCAAAGAATGGCCATAACCAAGAAACATATTTTAGGTACGAAGTTTTCATGGGTTAGCAAGATTTTATAGAAAGTTTATCAGAAATTTAAGTGGTATATGTGCGCCCATGCTGGACACTGTGAAGAAGAAACACAAGTCCTTTAGTTGGACAGAGGAAGTTGAAAAAGGTTTCAAAGTGTTGAAGGAGAAGATCATAGAACAACCAATTCTGGTCTTGCCATAATAAGCTAGTTGCTTATTTCATTAAGTTGAATGACGCCAAGAATAATTATTCCACATATAACAAAAAATGTTATGCAATGATTTAGGCTTTGAAGAAGTGGAGACACTATCTAATTCCTAAAGAATTTGTCTTCTAAAGTGATAACCAAGATTTGCATTTTATTACTAGGCAAGAAAAGTTGAATCAGAAACATGCAAAATGGGTAGAATTTATGAAAAACTTTACTTTTGTTATTAAACATATTGTTGGAACTGCTAACAAACTTGCATATGCTTTGAGTGGGAGGAGTTTGATTGTACAGGAATTCCAAGTGGAGATCTTAGGGTTTCAACACCTCAAAGAGATATATAAAGGAGACGTAGATTTTAAGGAAGCTTATGAGGCATGCAAGAATCCTTTGTTGGGAGACAAAAGCCCATGGATTGAATATTTGATCCAGGATGGATTATTATTCATGGGAATCCAATTGTGCATACTGAAATACTCAATGAGAGATAACTTTTTGAAGGAGAAACACAACGGAGGTTTGGCTGGACATTTTGGTCATGATAAGACATTTGCACAACTGAGTAATTCGTATTATTGGACGAGCATGAGAACAGAGGTGAAAACGTTTGTGAACAAATGCAGTATTTGTTAGTATGCAAAAGGAAGACAACAGAACACTAGTTTGTATCATCCATTACCAATTTCAGAAAGGCTGTGGGATGCAATCAATATGGATTTTGTGTTGGGATTGCCTAGAACTCAAAAAGGGAGCGATTCCATATTTTTTGTGGTGGAAAGATTTTCAAAAATGGCACATTTCATACCATGCCAGAAGACAAATGATGCCACACACCCAGACAATTTGTTTTTCAGAGAAGAAGTGAGACTACATGGATTTCCTAGGAGCATAGTCTCAGACAGAGACATCAAATTTGTAGGACACTTTTGGAGAACTCTATGGAAAAGGATGGGGATGAACTTGTCCTTTATTTCAACATATCACCCTCAGATAGATGGATGGACTGAAGTAGTAAAAAAAAGTATGGGAAACTTGTTGAGAAGTTTATTCCCTGAGCAAGGTCGTCAATGGGATCAGATTCTGGCACAAGCAAAATTTGCATTCAACAATTCAGTGAACAGGAGCACAGGGAAAAATCCATTTGAAATTGTGTACGGTATACAACCAAGAGGGATTAGAGAGTTGAGATATCTGAGTCAAGTTGAGTTCAGAAGTGCTGGATTAGAGGATTTTGCAACATAAATGCAGAAACTCCATGACAGGGTTTGAGAACAGCTACATAACAACACCCATAAATACAAGAGAAGAGTTGATCAAAAGAGGAGAGAAGTTCAATTCAAGGTTCGAGATGAATTTTTAGCTCATTTTAGAAAATAAAGGTTCCCAAGGGGAATGTATAACAAGTTGAAGACAAAGAAGATAGGACCATGCAGTAGTCTCAAACAATTCGCAGCCAATTCTTATGAAATTGAGTTGCCAGACAATGTTGGGATATCGTCGATATTCAATGTTGCAGACTTGTATTCTTACAGGTGAGATGAGGCAGGAGAATCAGATGATCAGAAAGAATTTTAGTGGGAAGAACGATTACCCATAGCAGAAAAACTTCAGATAGAGAAATTCATTTAACAACAAGATGGAAAGAAGACCAGGAGAAAGACATATCCTGAATATTTAGTGAAATGGAAAGATCATCCAATGGAAGATGCAAGTTGGGTCAAAGAACCTAATATTTTGAAGAATGTAAAGACAATGCAGGAGCTCATGGACATGAGTCCATGAAAATTTTATCCAGAGGAATATGATGCAGGAGAATCACCTTCAAAATCAAAACACAAGCATGGAGTCAAAGGATCGAAATCTCAACAATGACAAAAATTCAAATCAAAAATTAACTCAGAATTAAATTGAGTTGTTGGGATATTTTGTAAACAACATTTTAAAAATGTAACTTGTTTGTAAAGTCGTGAAGGACTGTAAGGGATTGCAGATATTCAATGTTGACTCTTATCTGGCAATAACTGTTAGTTATTCTAATAGGACATAGTAGGTAACCTATAAGAGTTTGATAGGATAGGTTGCAAATAGGATGAGATAGATTGTGGATCCAATCCTTAGATAGTTTTTTCATTATTGCATTGTAATAGAGCAGAGAAAATAGAGAGAAGGATATAGAGATCCGAGAGATCAGTAGAATGGAGTAGAGTAGAAGAAACATTATGTAATTTGTTTTCATAAAGGAATAGAATAGAGATAATTGTCCCAAATCCTTGGACTATGTTCATTTGATGTATGAATGAATGAATGTTATATTCCGTGTATGTGATTTATTTCATTTTTCATTCATGTATGATTATTCGAGAATTTGATACTATGAAGTTGTGATGAAACTGGAGTTTCAATTGTTTCTCTTCTAATACTCGTATGCAAGGTGTGAATCTCGAATGCAAGGAGTGCGTCGACTGAGTCTCGGAGAAGTTCAAAGAGAACAAAGGAAACTTAGACTGTGTGCAAGGTGTGCACGACATTGTGAAAAACCCAACCGTCGAAGAACCGAGGACAAATAGCGCTAGGTGGGTGAGAAGAATTTCTTTTCAAGAAATCCTTCTATCTGAGTTATCGAAATATTGAGAATGCAAGGTGTGCGTGGGAAATCAAAATTCATTTAAGGACAAAACTCAGAAGGAATAACACTTTCCATAAGTGTGGACGAAATCCAAGATTTGGACTCGTAGGAAGAGCAAAGGTTCGAAACCTTTGGACACTTAGAAAATATTCTAAGTCACAGAGAGAGCAGAAGCTCAGGAGCAAGAGCGATAGTGGTCATTGGATCACAGTGCAATCGATCAACAATTATTTGATCATAGTGAAGTGAATGAGCCTTTGAGCTTCGCACACCAAGGAGAGAGAAAACTCACAAGAGTTCAGAACAGATATTTTCGAAGCTCGAATAGTCAAAAACCCGAAGTAGAATCTCAGTCATATGATTGTAGGAACAAATATGAGTTGTCAGATGGTTCGGGGTAAACTTCAAGAATCATATTTCCATAGTGGACTTGAGCCACCAGATACTGTGAGTCCGAGAGGAGGCAAGTTCGAAACTTGATTTTTCCTAACTACAGAGAGCCAAAGGGCCAGAGCGAATCTAGACCATTGGATCCACTAGGACATGTGTCGACAGGCCGGAAGATCTAGAGGAAGGAAAACGTCGAAGTGTTGAAAAACCTGAAGCCCGAAGAGTCGAAGGGCCGAGAGCTGTCGATCTATAGGTAGGGATGATTTTATCGGCTAAATTTCGTTCCTGGGGTAATTTTCCATAGTTTTTCCAAAAAAACGATTCGCTATTCTAAAAATGATTTGCCCAAATTCTATAGGATAAAGTTATTTTACCTTAAAAATCATCAAAATTTTATACAAACTATATAAAATCCTGAGAAATTTGAATGTTTTTACAAAAATGTCTCCAAACATTTATAGTTGGCATATGAAGGATTAGTAATATTCCCCAAGGTTTCTACATTTTAAAATAAATTTTCATCCTTTAAATCATCCCTATCTATAGATGGACACCTGTCAACAGATCACGAGCTCCGGGTAAATTTGTTGTGTACTTTTAGTTGAGAACTAAGACTGTTGAACCCCAAAGATGGGAAGAGATTGAAATCGTTGATCTAGGAGTAGACACACGTCAGAGAATTAGCAGCTTCGGATAAAATCAAAAGGAAGGAAAGAGGTTGAGATTTGAGATTTCTGAAGGCCGGGAATCTGAAACAATAAGAGTCGTCAATGTGAAGGAGGACACGCAGTGCCAGAACTAGAAATTTGAAAGAAAATGGAGGAGGAAAAGGTCTGAAGACCCGGAGAAGATCTTGGTCATTGATCGGGGAGGGAATCGCATGACCGTTGATCTGGTTGAGGAGGCCAAAGTCCCGAAGCGAGAACACAACCATTGATTGGGGAGGATAGTGTCAACATATCTTCCACTCCAGAATATAACCAGTCAGCAGTGGCAAGCACTTGAGATTTGAGATTCTTGAAGGTTGGATTCATGGAGGGGATTGTGGTCATAGATTCAAGGAGACAGGTGGTCGCAGATCATTAACTATGGAGGATTGGAGTATGGAGGAAGTGAGGGTTTGAGACTTCAAAAACCCAAAGTCAGGAATCATGAATAGATCTCGCCTGTTGATTCAAAGGAATCAAATATATTCCGTAGGGTTTGGAGAGGAAAGATCTAAACTGTCTAGTCAGAGGTATCGTCAAGATCATGAGATTGGCGAACTCGTAGAAATTCAGGGATAGAAGTTGCACGGGTTTTAAAACATTGAGGGTGTGCACAGTCGCCTAGTCATCTCCCAAGGTTATATCAAGAGGGGGCTTACCTGAAAAGAATCTAATGCCCAACACTCTAAGATTTCAAAGGAGAGTGAAAAGGAAGGTTGCGGGTGTAATTAAACCTACACCGAGAAGCCAAAAGGGCCTATGTTTTAATACATAAGGGAACCATTAAGGTTCCAGAGAGTCATTGTCTCAAGAATCAGAGATCCTTGACCGATAGGTCGTGCATCCCTATGGAGGAGTAGGGGGGTTGCATCAAATAAGGGACCCTAGACATGTATTCTATCTTCTCCTGTGTCTTCAAACACATTTCCTTAATTAATTTGAAATGGATGGCCAAATTTGTACTAACTAGTTTTGCATTCTGCATTCTAAACCTCTCCAACACCTTCTCTATGTACTCACCCTGAGACAATGTCATTTTACGATTTTTCTTGTCTCTTTTTATTATGATACCAAGGATTTTCTTTGCAGCACCCAAATCCTTCATCGCAAATGAATTAGCTAATTTCTTCTTGATAAAATTTATATCTTGCATATTAGACCCTGCAATAAGCATATCATCTACATACAATAGCAGGATAATATAACTTCTATTTTCTATCCTTTTAAAATAAACACAGTGATCAGAATGACATCTACTATAACCTTGTTCTGTCATAAACCTGTCAAACTTCAAATACCAATTCCTTGGAGCTTGCTTTAGTCCATACAAGCTCTTCTTAAAATTTCATACCAAATTCTCCTCCCCTTTGACCGCATACTCATGTGGTTGCTGCATATAAATCTCTTCCTCCAAATCCCCATGGAGAAAATATGTTTTTACATCTAACTATTCAAGATGCAAATATTCTACTTCCACAAGGCTTAAAATAGTCCTAATTGAAGTCATTTTAAAAATAGGAAATATTTCATCAAAATATATACCTTTCTTTTTGTGCAATCCCCTTTACAACAAGTATAGCCTTGTATCGCTTATTTCATCTATCTTCTTCCTTCAATTTGTAAACCCATTTATTCTGCAATGCTCTTTTTCCTACAGGCAACTGAACCAAATCCCAAGTATGGTTATTTACCAGGGAATCCATTTCCTCTTTCATACCTTTCTCCCACTTCTTTTTGGTGTCTACCTGTGTTGCTTCTTCACAACATTATGGTTCACCAGAATCATTCAACAATAAATAATACAATGAAGGTGAGTATCGTTCAAGGGGTCTACTTAACTTGGTAGATCTTCTAACAACACCTGCAAGAGTTTGAGGTACATGTTTCTCCTATTGTTGTACATTTTGGTTTTCTGGTACCTTTGCAGTTTCTTTTTTAGTAATCTCATCAAGCTCTGTGTATTCTGGTTTTTCTTTTTCTTGTATCTTTCCCTGCAACTAATATTGTACCTTCTCATTGAATATGACATCTCTACTCCTAATTATTTTGTTATTTTCATAATCCCATAAGAGATAACCAAAATGATTTAAACTGTATCCAATAAAGGTACATTTCTTGGATTTTTTCCTCAAGATTTTTTCTATTTTCTTTATCAATATGGACAAATTCTTCACAACCAAAAGTCTTCAAAAACGAATAGTTTACCTTTTTATCTTTCCATGCCTCCTATGGAATTATACCATCCAAAGAACTTGAAGGTTCTATGTTTATTAAGTAAACAACAATATCTACAACATCTTCCCAAAACTGTAAGGGAAAATCAACATGCAATATCATACTCCTTGCACGCTCCATGATTGTCTTGTTCATGCTTTTTGACACACCATTTTCTTGTGGTGTTCTTGGAACTGTTGTCTCTCTACGAATCCCATAATATGAACAGTAATCATCAAAATATTTGATGAAATATTCACCTCCATTGTCTGATCTGAGACACTTCAACCTTTTTCCTTGTCTCATTCTCAACCAAATCTTTCTATTTCTTAAAAGTATCAAAAACATCATTTTTTTTTCGAATGCAATAAACCCAAGTTTTTCTAGTTGCATCATCAATAAAAGTAACATAATAATGAGATCCACCAAGAGATGATACCTAAGTTTTTCCCCATACATCTGTATGCACAAGCTCTAACCTTTCACTCTTCTTTTCTTTTCTGACTCAAAGAAATATGACTCTATTTTTTTTCCATAAACACAATGCTCACAAAAATCCAAATCAATTTGTTTAAGATCTAGCAAAAAAATCATTTTTTGAAGTATCTACATCACCTTCTCACTCATGTGTCCAAGCCTATGATACCACAGTGTTTTATCCACTCTTGTATAACCTAAAGATATAGAAGAGTCATCATTACCAGTACATAAATACAATGTACCTACCTTCTCTCCTTTTTTTATCACCAATGATCCTTTGGTGACTTTCCACACCTTATATGTAAATATGGATATACAACCTTCACTTGCCAACTGCCCTATTGGAATTAGATTTTTCCTTAGATATGGAACATGTCTTACCTTTTTCAAAAACCATTGGTTTCCATTTCTTTACTTTATTTTTACCTTTCCCATTCCAATAATTTTGCATGGTGCATCATCACCCAAATGAACCTGCCCAAAATCACCTTGAACATAATCTAGAAAATGTTTCCTATGGGTTGTGGCATGAAACGAATACCCTGAATATACTACCTAAGAATCATAAATGTTATCTACAGAAAGAATCAAAGAATATTGTAACACATCACCTGTTACATTTGATTCCTGATTTTTCTCTTACTTTCCATCTCTTTGTTTCTTTGGAGCTCTGCAGTCTTTCTTCAGATGTCCTTTCTTGCCACAATTCCATCAATCTATATTTTCGAGTATGGATTTGGATCTGCCCTTTTCTGGTTGTTTCCTTCCATACTTATCCATTGTCCTTAGCTAAGTTTCATAGGCTGCAACTGATTTCTTCTAGCCCACAACTTGCTCCTCTCATTTTTCACCAAACATTTAGGACAAAAACTAGTCCTATTGTTGGTTGTGGAGCCTGATTATCTTCTTGATTCAGTGGTCTTTTTTTCCAACCATGTTTATACCTCATGAAGAATTTACAACCTAGAATAATGTACACTCATCTATGTGGGTAAGTGCAGGGAGGGTTACCCCCCTATGGGGTCCAGGGGCAAGCGAGCCCCGGAAGGAAAAATTTCCTTGTAAATGTATATTGTAATTTCATAGTAAATTTGGACCATTCATTATAAAGTCGCGGATCTGACGGTAGAAGTTATGATAGGGTTTTTTTGCCTAGAAGGAAACCCTCTTTTATGAGGGAACTATGAACCTCAACAAAGGACAATGGATAAGGATGGAAGGAATCAACCAGACTTGGACACAGAAATCGGGATGGTTTTGTAAGTGTTCTTGGTATCTTTCTTTTATGTAATAATTGGTCCATTGTCCCTGGTATAGGATCCCATTGTTCTGGATTTAAGAAAAATTGTCTTGGACATTAAATTCTTATGTACCTGTGTATGATTTGATTGTTGGTTTATTTTTTGTTTGGATAAGTAGTTAGGCATCTTAGTGTGTTTTTGTTTATAGTTCATAATGTGTGATTTCTGAGTATATTGTTGAGAACCTAGACCATATCAGATGTGTGTGTGCACTGAATCTAGGTGAAATATGAAATCTAATAATCTATCATTACCATACTATCCTAGGCATGACATGTTATACATTCATAAAAACCTAACCATAATGAAACACATTCCCCATAATTATTTATTCCTTACAAGAGAACGCATAGTTAAATATTTTTTTTGGTATCCACTCCTCGTCATGGGATAGCTCAAGAATTTGTAAATAGGTAAAAGTTAAAAAATAAACATTAAATTGCTACATTGTGTTTTCCACTCCTCTCCATGCCACTCTTCATGCCCAATACCTGACATAGCTACACACGGTATAAATGTAAAATGTAAAAAATTAATAGTGAAGAGGTAAATATTAAAACTTAGGTAAACTTGTTTGGATTTTCAAAATTATGCTTCGTGGAAATTGATAAGCCGCCATAGTAAATTATTAATCATATTATGTAAAAGTGAAATAGTAAACAAAAAAATTAACGATAAATGGACAAATTCATAAATGCAAGGGAGTTAATGCTGGCAATCTCATTATTTGATTTGGTGGTGATGACAATAATATGCTAGCATCTTTAATTCCTGACCATCAGATCATATTTTGTAGTTAAAAGGTTGATTAATCCATCAATTCCAATAGTGGGGATGCCACGTAATTATTAATAAAACAAATTATGATAAAATGGTAAATTTTCATAAGGGATTATTAACAATTACAAATATATTTATCACTAGGGGACTAGATAATTAAGAGGAGTATGTGGTAAAATTTAAAATTAAGGATAATGTTGTGTGATGTTTATACTAATTTTCTACTTTTGGATTTACCTTATTCCATAATGTGTAAGAGGAGTAACATGAATTCTTCATCCCAGTATTCCATGAAGTTAATAAGATCAAGTGACATTTTTAATCCTCCTGTTTCTAAAGTAAATTTCAATGGTACTTCTCAATAAAACATGGGGAAAGTAGGATTAGAGATATTATCATTCATGGTACAAGGGATCCAGGGTTTATTTTTCCTCAAAATATGGGTAGTCTACCATTAATATAGTTGAGATTATGACCCTAACAAATTATTATCCTTGGCCATGGATTTTGACATTGAATTTTTTAATGATTGAATGATACTCATAGATTATAATTAATAAATTGAAAAGGATTGGATCTCATAATGATGAATCATAATATTCCTCAAGTTTGATATTGGAGAAACCATTCGAATAGTTTACAATATTGAGAATAATACCATTAATGGAAATATACTTTTGTACAAACAAAACATTAGAAAACAAGTATGCAAGTTATAAAAGAAAAAGATTGTCAAAAATATATACATGTTGTATACCCATTTATATTAACTATATATAGATCTCAAAATTGTGGATATGTAGTGATCAAAGTAAATCAATCTTCTAGTAAATTATTAATCAAGTGGGTGAGTGATAAGAATAAGTCTAGTAAAATATTAATCAAGTGGGTGAGTGACTAGAATAAGTCTAGTAAAATATTAATCAAGTGGGTGAGCAATAAGAATAAGGATAAAGTCACCCAAAAGGAATAAGGATAAAGTACAAAAGTATAGTAAATTGCAAAATAGATAAAGTGTTTATATGATGCATGTATTTTGAGTTTAAAAAGAGAAAGAGAGAATCAAATGGAACCAACAAAAACCTTAATTTTGCATGAAAAATTAACTAGCACCTGGGAAGCTCAACAATTGAAGAGATATCACACAACAAGAGAACAACCTCAAAGAAAGAAAAATACCCAATATCAAGTTTAGTAAAGAAAGATAAATAAAACCAAACACAAGAGAGAGTTCAATATTTGATAGGTGACCTTTGACAATTCAATTTATTAGAGGAATGAATGAAAAACTTGAATATAAAATACAAATGAGAGTGGGTGTATAAATACCCAACTCAAAGGTATTGTTCTTTCCCCAATAGGGTTTTAAGCCTACATATACAAGGTCATCCTTAACCAAGCCTACAAATATAGTAGTTACACAACGACCAAAAGTGAATATTACACCATATTTTAAAAATTTCCCCTTAATTTAAACAATGGAGCATAGAGAGAATATATTACACAAAACCTCACTTAATGTTGAACAAGGTCCATGTAAATAAGTGATTGCATATCATCCCTATTGAATGAAATATATCTCCTTCTTGTATTTAGGGGGGTCTTTGGAAACATTGATTGTGCAACAAAATCCCAATGGTGGATGACGCTTCAATTCAACAAGCACACCATTAACCTTCTTCAGAAGGACTTACGGTGGAGGAGACATCTAAAAATTATCCAATTCACCTATTGGTGCACTAAAATCACCAATGTATACAAGTTTGGATGTGTCCTACTTAGGAATAATCCTTGACCTAGCTAAGGGAAGAGGAGATAGATAAAATGGATCAATCAAGAAGTCTTAATCATCATCATTGAGCTTCTCAACTATGAGAAGAGGATTTCTTGAAGGAGATTCATTATATGAGAAGAGACTTCCATGGGATTGGATCTTAATTAGGATTTTTAAATAAGTTCATAATCATCATCACTTGTCTACCTAGTCACTATAAGAAAAATTATTGAGGAAACACTCATTGGGTTAAGATGAGGGCCAACATCATAATGTTAAGGAGAAATATAAATTGAATCATGTTGGGAATCATCTGTAAGGAGTGGAAAGATATTGGAGTGGAAAGATCTTGGAAAACCATGAGTGGGAACTTTATCAAATATAACATCTTTATGTCCATTCACCTTGTGAGTGAAAGGATCATATATACGATATTCCTTGGAAACTTCATTGTATCTCACCACAATGTAGTAGTTATTTTTAGGTTTTTATTTGTTTAATTTTTCACCAGAAATATGGGCCCATGTAGCTGATCTAAAAAATTTGAAATATGAAATTGGAAGTTTATTTCCATACCATTTATCATATGGAGTCATTCCTTGAACAACATGGGTATGTCTCTAATTGATGATGTGCATTTCTCAAACAACCATTTTTCCCCCAAATTCAAGTTGCATTTTCTTGGAATGAAGCATACATCGTTCTGTCTCCATAATATCTCTACTCTTTCATTCAATTATTCCCTTCTTCTATGGAGTGTGGGGAATATTTATTTTCCAAAAGATGCATTGAGAAATGAGAAATGTTTTAAAATCAATGTTTATATATTCTCCTTCTAATACATGTAATTTTTTTCTGGCTTTGATTTTCATTAATGATTTGAATTCTTCGAATTTATCAAAAGCTTCATCCTTGGAGTGAATGGTTTATATCCAATCAGGAATAATAATCAATGAATGTGATATAGAACTTACCTCCCCAAAGATAATGAGTGGCCATAGGCCCAAAAATATCAATGTGAACCATCTCGAGATGCTAGGAAGCTCACCCTACTTTGTTGTAGGAAAAGAATCTTAATGGTGTTTCCCTATAAAACACCCTTCATAGAGACGACTAGGTGGTTTGATCTATGGAATATCATCAACCATGAGGAAAATATTTAGATGTAACAAAGATACAAAATTTGTATGTCCCAAATGTTGATGCCATAGCATGTTGGTGTTTTCAACATTAGCTATAATAGAAAAACATCATTTGTATTCAAAGGAAGACAAAGTCTTCCCCAACTTGTACATATTATCAAATTCATCACATTATTCCAAGGAAACCACTTTAATACCGTCATTTGTTTCCTTTATAACCCATCAATTCAGCCAAAAATCCACCTTTTTGTTTTGTGTGTGTGATACATTAGATAAAAAAAAGATTCAATATAACTCTTGGAAAATAAATGGCATATCCAAACTTGGAAGTTTTGATGATGACATCACCACATTTTAAAACTAGTAATAGTGAGTTATCACCAATGACCACTTTCTCTCCATTGTACCGATGTCAATAATTGAAGAGGAGGTGTTGATGCTTGGTCATATGCATTATAGATATGGAATAAACAATCCATACCTATGAAGAGGAGGAGGACCAATAGGTGGAGTACATATCCATATGTTCATTATGAGATGATCTAATAGTATTATCAAGAATCCCATTATCACAACTTGTTTTTTTTGCAAACTCTTCAATCTTTCAAAGATGATAAGAGAAATAATTAAATGTATGATGTGACACCATGCACTGTATGGGAGTGACTATGCGAGATTTACATTCTAATTGTCCTTACTAGACTCATTATACTTATTAAATGTATGTAATTAGAATAACAAGGGTAAGAATATTGAACCTTGGTGTGCTTCTAAGAACGTGATTTAATTACACCCTTATGTTCCTTATTACGAATGATTGTCTTCTTATTTTTTACTAAGCATACTTTTATCAATTATGATGAATGTAGGAAATGGGGCTTGGGACTCCTCACCCCCTAGATGTTCTCTCATTTGATATTTAATCATCATCAAATAGATGGGTGAATTAATGGTTATACCCTTGATATCCATGTCATTACTTAATTAGTGATGGAAACTAGTATTCCCTTGTTGATGATATGATCAACATTAAATATTCTTAATAAAGAGTTATATCCATGGAAATATTTTATGATGAATTAGTATTGGGACTCTTAATGATGGAAATACAATAATGATATATATGCACATTATGGATACCTTGTTATGATATATGACAATATTTGATACCTTGATTTTGATACGGTCCATGATATGTAAGCATATGTTGGATGCCTTGTTATTGTATATGATAGTACTGGATACCTTTCCCTTGATATGGTCCATGATATGTCTATGTGCATGTTGGATACCTTGTTATGATGTATATGTGCATTGGAAACCTTCTCATTTAACATGATGCACATTATGATTTATGATACATGCATGCCTAGTTATAATGTATACATGTACATGATGTCTTACCACTATAAAATTCCATATTATAATGGGATTGATTATGATGATGATGTTACACATGAATTTCTATCATGGATAGAATAACCTGATATAGGTGGATATCTAGGTGGAAAATGATGAAACACACTCAATGGAATGGATCTTATCTCAATGAGGGTAACTATATGATCTCGATGCCTAAGAATCTTGGGAAATGGTAAAAGATAGGTGAAAATGGAATCCAAAGTTACCTTGGGTAAATGGGTAGAATGGGAAAGCGTTATAATTCACTTTTACCCTATTCTTAACACTTGTAAATTTACCCCCAAGCCCAAATTCACTCTTTCATGAGTAATGGGAATGCTAAGAGACATTCTTGGGAAGATGTTACATTGAGATGAATTATAAAAGAAGTGTCCTACCCATTGTTGGGGTTGGATGGATCATGAGGAAATGTCATGTGGAGCTAAGTATGATTGATTCACTTGTGTAAGAGGAAGATGGGTTGTTTAGAACTATGTATCTATGTCTATCAACCGGGTCTATGTGGATTAATCGGTTGGGAGGGTTCCTGCAACATAAAGAGGTACTAGATCTTGGTATGCTTGGATCCTTGTACTTTTTGTTTGGGCCCAAATTGCATGATCATACTATTATGTTATTTTGATCACCAACTGATGGTGGTAGTAAGATCATTGCATATAAGGACACCACTAATGTGTGGCTGAAATACTAGCTAAAGGTGGTAGTAAGATCCTTTCTTGAAGTGGGGAACCACTATTGTGTGGTTTTGATAACCAACCAAAGGTGGTAGTAAGACCACTTTACACCATAGTCCTATGGGATTTGGGGGTGTTTCCATCCAAGAGCCTCTCCACCACACCTCGATTGATCTATTGTAACCCTATTTTATTTTTCTTGGATAAATTGTGGGTTTGGATTAATTATATTTAGTATGAATTGTGATCACCTCAGCTCATTAATATTGATCCCTTCTCAGGGGAAAAAAACATGCGAAGGTGGTTGAATTGGTTGGGTGTAAAATCAACCCTTGGTGCAATTTTTCCTATGCCTATCAAAGACTAGTTCATGGGATATATTGAAGACTATTTCATGGAATTTGTTGAAGAATAGTTCATGGGATCTACTGAAGACTGGTTTGTGGGATCTATTGAAGAGTATTCCATGGTATTTATATTTATATTATTCTTTATGGGAGATAGATTATAGTTGTGATCTGGATTTATGAGCGGAATGAAAGGAATAAAAGATTGAATACAATAATACAGATATAGGGAGAGCAACCAAAAATAGGTTGAAACTGTAAAACTGCAGAACTGAAAACAACTTTCTTGAATGGTGGTAGTTATCTCTGAGAAGAGATGTGGCTTCTACGCACATCCGTCTGAGAAAACAAATTACAAGGAGGATTCAAAGGCCCTTTTAACATTACTCATGAATTCCAAAACCCTAGAAATCCAAAAACCTAACCCTAGGAGATGAAACGCCAAAATTTATGTGGGCCCCGATGGGTAAGTTGGTACCTCAAGTTTATGGGGTCGTAAATTTTGCATACAACCTCCATTTTAGGAACGTGATATCCCATTGGAAAGATATTCTATAGAACTACACATTATGCCATCAAACTCTGATTGCGTCTATAGTTGGACTATGGCAAGCCAAAAAAAACATTGTTTAGGGCCCCAAAATAGCCCTAGAAGTACAAAAACATGTGTTGACATGAAAATTTCCAAAATAAGCTAGTTGGATTAGGTGGGCGGCCACCAATATTCACTTGGAAGATGTGTAGGGATTTAGACAACCCTGAAAGTGTAGAACCCACAACTACAAAGAAGTACAGAAGAACGTGTTGAACTAAAAACTGTCAAGAGGAGCCAGTTAGAATAGGTGGGTAGCCACCAATATCCACCTAGATCAGTCCTCCCCCTTAGGAAGCAATGGTCTCCATTGCACTGAGTTCCCCCATCATGTGAGGAAAATTATGTTGAATTTAGCCCCGGGTGAGCCACTTGACTTGGTGTAGAAGTTTTCCTACCTTGACAACCCAATAAATATAGATCTTCTACTAGCGAGTGCCCTTGACCTGTGTGTCCAGTATCTTATCATTGGATGCATGTTCCATGCAGTCAGGGTTGAGCTCTGTTGGTTTCAATTGTTCTTTGATCTCTGAGGTGTCCAATAATGGTGGAAAATATGGTCGAAGGAGTCTGCATTGAACACTGGGTGCAAGCCAAGGAAGGGTTGAGTGTTGAACTCAAAAGCATTGCTACCCAAAGACTTGGTGATAGTGTAGGTTCCATAGAGAAGTGGGAGGAGCTTCTGATGGGGCCATGAAAGGCACTCATTCTACAAATGTAACCAGACCTTGTCTCCCACCTGAAACTAGTGTGATACCTGATGTTGATCATGCCATTTCTTGTACTTAGTATTAGCTTTCTACAAAATATCATGGACCTGTTGGCAGATGTGTTGAATCCACTCAATGAATCTAGTAGATTTGTTGGCCTTAGACTGAACATGGGAAGATTATTCATGTGTGGTTGCAAGAGGTAGTGCAACATCAATGGGACCCAAGGGTTGGAATCTGAGCCCCACTTAAAATGGGCTATGGTCGGTGGAGTTATGGAGATCCATGTTGTATATGTGATGAACATAGGGAAGACGCTCATCCCATGTACGTGGATTCTTAGAGTTGTACATGCAGTATGTGCACAATCATTTGATTCGGTTTGTGGATGGAAAGTAGTGGATTTAATGAGCTTGGTGTCCAATAGTGACTATAGACTCGACCAAAAGTTGTTGAGGAACATGTTGTTCTAATATGAGGTTATGGTTTTGGGTATCCCAAAATGGAACCAAACCCATTCGAAGAAGAGCTTGGTAGTATCTATCATTTTGATGTTCTTCTTGCGGGCTATGATAATGACCATCTTCAAAAAACGACCAACCACCACAAATACAAATTTATTTTCGTTCTTGGTCGACATAATGCGAGACATGTGATCCATCAATATGGATTCCCAAGGCCTCTCGGGAGTAGGAAGGGGGGTGTATAAGCCTTTCTTCTTGATGGCTGACTTGGAAATGGCA
This sequence comes from Picea engelmannii, assembly GCA_009831015.1. Taxonomy (NCBI): domain Eukaryota; kingdom Viridiplantae; phylum Streptophyta; class Pinopsida; order Pinales; family Pinaceae; genus Picea; species Picea engelmannii. Next base: position 469,189 of record ML777359.1, read on the forward strand.
TATGAAGTGAAAGATATAATATACTTGTTGATGCCTTGTCAAATGTTTTTCCACTAAAATTTTTTCTATAGAATGGCCACATTTTTCTCCATGCCAAAATGTCCTACCATCTAACTATAGTGAGACTCCCAAATCATCTGTGTACCCTCTCTTATGGTAACACAGAGGTGTCCTCTCTTATGGGAATAAGTATTGTACCCTATTCATGGAAAAGAATAATTTTTCCAAGTTGGCATATAGCTTGTTTTGTCGCAGAGTGCCCAAAACCTATTAAATATGCTGCAAGTGCTCCTCCCAAGTTCTACTGAATATGAGGATGTCATCCAGATATACCACCAAAAAATAGTTGGTGAAGGGTATAAATACATCATCCATCAGTCTGATGAAATTTGTTGGTGCATTTGTTAAGATAAAGGGCTTGACTAGCCATTTAAAGAGACCTTATTTAGATTTGAAAGTTGTCTTCCATACATTAGTTGGTTCAATGTGAACCTAGTGGTAGTTGTACTTTAAGTTAATCTTGTTGAATAAATTTTCCCCCTTGAGATTGTCAATAAGGTCATCAATCCGAGGAATTGGGTACCGGTTCCTAACTATGATTTTTTTTAATGATCTATAATCAATGGAGATCCGCCAGATCTTGTCTTTCTTCTACACCAACACAATTGGACTTCTGCAAAGGGAGGAGTTGGGTAAAATTTGTCCCTTTTGAAGGATCTCTTGGATATTCCATTTGGTCTTTTCATTTTCCATCAGAGAGAGATAATAGATTAGTCCATTAGGCAGTGGTTCACTGGGGGTTAGATCAATTGGATGCTTGACTTGGTAGTGCATGAGTACGCCGGTGGGTGAGGATAAGATGTCTCTATACTCTTCCACAATCCTATCCACTTCCTTCTACTACAAAAAGAGGCTCTATGTAGAGGTCACGGATGTGGCGATGACCTTTTTCTTACTGTGAGCATGGATCACAAAGAAGATGAAATTCTCGATCTATGAAATGACCTTACTTCATTTCTTAACAAAGATTAAAGAAATAGCGGTAGGAGACACTACCTTTGGTATCCTGTACAATTGTCTACCCAAAGTAATAATAAACTGTGGGGTCTAGACTCATACCATGTTTCTTCCACAAATATGGTTTGCCTAAAATAACATCACAAACTTCACAGGGAGAAATATCACACAATACCTTGTCTTTGAAGGGCTTGATGTTGTAGGGTAGCCGAAACTGTTGGCTGACGTGGATATATTGTCCTTGGCGAAGCCAACCGATGGTGTAGGTTTGAGGGTGCGGTGTTATCGATAGTTCCATCCACTTGAATACCTCTGCTGAAATCAGGTTCTTCTAACTTCCACTATAGACAATGAAATGAAACAAAATCCCCTTTACCCACATCTGTGAGTGAAATAGGAATTCCCCTTCCTCTGGTTTTTCTGGGTCACTTGGTTGGAATTTGGTGTTAGCAACATTGGCACTAGTTTCGGCATCGATGATCCTCTTCCCACTTTTTGTATTTGATTCCAATTCAGAATCTTCCTCTGACTTGAAATATTTCATCTCAACCACGAGTGACTGCTTGGAGTGACATTCTTCATTTTTGTGCCAAGCGATTTTATGGTATTCACACCATTTTCCCATGTCCTTATTCAACTTCTCATTACCCTTCTTAGATTATGGCTTGGACTGGTTGTCCTGAGAGAGACCATCTTTTCCCTGTCCCTTTTTTTTTGGGTTGGGGTTGCCTTTGCCCTACTTCGACTGTGAAGAGTTTTCGTATCCAAACTCTCGCCTCTTCTGCTTAAATGTTTTCTCAATCTTGACAACATATATATAAGACGCACCTAATGATGCGATGTCTAGAAACTGCATTTCAATTTGAATGTGTCTATGCAGACAACTAAAGTATTTGAGCACCGGATGTTGTTCAAATTATTTGATACCCAATCTAGTGTGCAGGGTATGGAAAATATTGGTGAAATCTTACTGCATAGTCCCTTTCCTGATGCAGTGTGGTCCATCTTGTATACTGGTCCTTCTAGCTTCCAAGAGGGTAGTATTGTTCTTTAATAGAATCCCTGAAGGAATCCTATGTGGGGGTAACCGTAAATATTTCAGATTCCTCCATGGACCTTTTCTCATAGTAAGTATCCCACCAGTCCTTAACATGGGGATGGTATTAAGAAATGAAAAAGTAATATTTTCCCTAACGGAAAAATTGTGGACCGAAAAAATACCCTTCAAGCAGATTTGCCATTTATCTATAGCATCTGCATCTATCAGTCCTTCAAATAATGGAATATCAAAATTTACTTGTACCTTGAAATGGGTCACATGGTTTCTTGATGAATATGCTTCTCCTATGGGCAGTTGTCGAAGGATTTGTAAAAAAAATTCTATGATTTTATTCCTTTGTCACACAATGGATTCCTCAAGAAAAATTTTAAAAGGATATCCTGCCCCATCATATTTCGTCTCGTCCCCCATGGGTTTTTTTCAGGATCAACATGGCATATCTTGCAAAGGATGAACTGGTTCGAGTCCCAAATTCTTGTACACGGATCTTGTCGGGGACATGCACGAAGAAAAATCAATGAAAAGTAGACTGCTCTGATACCACTGATCTGAATTTATGAGAGGAACAAAAGGAATAACATATTGAATACAATAATACATATATAAGAAGAATAAAAACATATATCCAGTGAACAATAACTTCTATTAAATAAATAAAATAGGTTGAAACTATAAAACTACAAAACTGAAAACAACTTGCTCGAATGGTGGTAGATATGTCTAAGAAGAGATGTGGATGCTACATGCATCTGTCTAAGAATAATGATTAAAAGGAGGCTCCAAAGGCCCTTTTAACATTACTCATGAATTCCAAAACCCTAGACATCCAAAAACCTAACCCTAGAAGATGAAACATCAAAAGTTATGTGGGCCTTGATGGGTAAGCTGGTACCTCAACATCTTGGGGTCATAAATTTTTCATACGACCTTCGTTTTAGGTGTGTCATAGCCCATTGGAAATTTCTTCTCAAGCAATACACATTATGTTATCAAACCTTGACTTCATCTACATTTTGACTATGGCAAGACAAAACAACATTGTTTAGGGCCCCAAAACGGCCCTAGAAGTACAGAAAGATGTGCTGACATGAAAAATTCCCAAATAAGCCAGATGGATTAGGTGGGTGGCCACTACTTTCCACCTTGAATATGTGTAGGGCTTCAGACAACCCTGGAAGTGTAGAACCCACAATTACAAATAAGTATAGAAGAACGTGTTAAACTAAACATTGTTAAGAGGAGCTAGTTGGAATAGGTGGGTGGCCACTAATATCCACCTGGATCAAGCTGGATCACCCTTAGTCTTCTTCAAGCTACATTTTTAGGTATTCTTTTGTTTAAATATTTAATTTTTGCAATGTTGGTTTTCTGGACGGATAATTTAGTTGCATGTTCCTTATCTAGTGTGCTTGTTGTATTATATGCATTATTATTAATGATTTTAATTTTGTCTTGGTTGATGTAATGGATTTTAAAAGAAAAACAATAGAGGTAACAACCTTTATGGGTTGTTACTTGTACCCTTCTTTATGAGGAGAATTTCATAAGACTTCCTTTTTTAGGAAGAATTTGATATTTCCCCTTTATCCTTCTCAAACTAATGCTTAGAAGGTGTATAGATAGATTTTGAATGAGATTGATCTCAAGTAATCTATTAGATATCATATTCCTAAATGCCACTTGATTCTAGATAACATTGGAAAGAAACCTCCCCAATAAGGGATGGTATTGTAATTGTTTATAAATAGAGGAATGTTATAAAAAATGATGGACAATCAATCGAATGTTGGATACATATTATTTAGAATAATAGTCAAATATTATAAATATGATTTTTTATTTCCTCCTAATGTAATGGTGTTAGCCTTTATGTTCTTAAAACTCACATATACTCCTCAATTTTGTCAAAACCACCCATTTTGAGATTAGAAATATTAGTTTCAAGTATTTTCCCCTAAGTGGTATTAATTGTTCCAAAGAGTTTCTTCAAGGTATCCCATATTTCCTTTCCATTTTTCAATGTCCTTGGTCTGATAAATCAAATATTTTTGGCATATAGGGTGATCATCCTAAGAGCTCCATCCTTTTTTAGACTAATGAGGTTATAATTGGCATTAGTTTCAAGGGGAAGAGGTTTCTCTAGGTACATCCACAAACCCATGCTCTGAAGAAGGGAAATGATTTGATTTGCCCAAATATTATGATTATCCCCATTTAATTGAGGAAACATCCACTTTGATTCCATTATATGAATCAAAGAATAATCCTCCATGTGAAGACTCAAAGAATAAGCCTCCATGTGAAGACTCAAAGAATAATCCTCCATGTGAAGAAAGAAAATAAAGTCAAGTTCATTTTGATAGACCAAGAAGAAAATAGAAGTATCATATTCTCCTAAAAAAGAAATGAAAATGTGGTACTTCTTGCTACAGAACTAAAGAAGGAAGTTTACAATGGCATTGAAGGAGGGTTTATCCCTAAGAAACCCCAAGAAAAAAATTTGATCTAAAAATCCTAGTTCTATAGTCACAAAGAGGCCTTAAGAGATGTCACTAGCCACAAATATTTATATGCCTAGATTCATTAATTAAGTGAGATTCACACATGCTCTAAAACCATTTTGAGTTTCACAAGATATGGAGTCATAATTGAATGAAATGAAAATAAAACGTAATTATGCACTAAAGTGGTAAATAACTAGCACCAAGGTAGAGAAACACTTGATATATCACACAAGCAGAGCACAACCATAGAGATAAAACAACCCAAGAACAAATGTGCTAGACAGATAAAGAAATTTGATCACAGGAGAGAGTTCAACATTTGATAGGTTCCCTTAGGCAATTCACTTTATCATAAGAATGAATAATCACTTGAATGAGAATAAAAATTAGAGTAGGTGTATATATACCCAACTCAAAGGTAGCACACTTTCCCCAATATGGTTTTGAGTGTATGTGTACAAGTTTATCCTTAGTCAATCCTAGAAATATAATAATGATATGATATATGGTCATTTGTGGCCAAAAATGAACATTACACCTATATTTTCAACAATGTTCACCAAACTATGTCATAAATTCCTCCATTTTTAAAGGAAATCTTATATTTATATTAGAGCTTAGGGGTACACCCTAAGTACAAAATAATCCTTAATATTTATGTAGATGGAGTGTTGGTAGGGACTCATGTTCTTGTAAAAAATGGGGTTCTTGAACCAATGGTATAATTTTTTGTATGGCCTCTCTGCCTAAGAGAAAAGACAATAGAAACATATTGAAATATAGGAAGTAGAAACATTAGTGTAGAAGGACTATGAACAAGAGGAATTTCACTAGTAGTGTTTTACTTAGAATGTTTGAATTCATTCTATTTAATAGTTGAGGCACATGAGTGCACTTCATTCTTGTTTAAATGAATATGAGGATATAATTGATTGTCATGATGTGGTGTAGCAAGTCCTCTTTGATTAAGTGGGACGTTCTTGTGAACTATATAGAAAACAAATGAGTGAGTATAACACTATCAAAGCAACTCTTAATGGAGAAAAATATAGGGATCCGTTTAAGGGAAATAAGATATGATATGATGACATGGAGACGATTTTTGGATGATTCTCCAACATTATATTCCCACCATGTAGTGGATTTGGAATAATCTTGTGCATCTCGACAATGTGGGCGACTTGAAAAATTGGTCATGAAGTATCTCTCTAGAAGATAATAAGTGTAGAAACAAAATGCAATTGAGGTTTCCTTGTCTCCTGAGATTTTTCATGAATTATGATGTCTACAAGAGGAGATTTGAACATGACAAAATATCCTAGAGCATGATGATGAACATGGATAAGTGAAAGAGGTGAAGACATCAATATAACATGGGATGTATAAAATGTTAATCACAAACTTATACTAAGAGGGGGGGTGAATCAATATAACACATTTTTTTACTTTTTCAAACATTCATCAACCATAAGAAAAAAATCACATTGCATAACATGGAACACAAGATTTACATGCAAACCCTTTTGGGAGAAAACCACAAAACTTGTCTTTATAATTCTTTGTAGGAACCAACCTATTGTTACAAATATTTGTAGGCATCAACCTACTAGAGAGACTGACACTGTGTCTCACCTGCAGGAACGCCTGCTCACAAAATCTTCTCTTTCCTCAGCCCGAAGAACACTAACCGGTCCTTCTATTTCCCTATCGGGAAATTTGCACCCACAGATATCTTTGCGCGACTCCCCCTCTCTTTACTTATCCGGGAATCAGACTTCACAACCTTGCGAGGTCAGTGATCGAGTGTAGGACTCTCGAATCTCCGAGACCCGATATGAGTCAACGTTGACCCTTCCATTCCTTTGTCGAGACTTTCTCTATCGGGATCTCGGCACTCGCGGTGTCGAGCAACTCGGTTCTCCAACTCCTGAGTCCCGATATGCCGAAACTCCGATGAGCTCGCGGCTTTGACTTTTCAACGGTCCCATCATCTCATCGGGATTTCGGACTTCGCGAGATCGCGAATGCTGATGTCCAATGTTTCGGGACTTTACTTTTCCTGAACCCTGATACAGTGTGCTACCTATCCACCACCAACTCCTGTGGCCCCACACTGTACTTGTAGCCGTCGGGAAATCGCGTATCGCGATTTCGCGACTCCCATTACCAAATCTCCGATTCCTTTCTTACGAAATCCCGATAGGCGATTTCATGAATAATCCAACGCCCCTAGCTGGCTTGGATCAACGGCTCTGCCCCTTCTGAGCTTTAAACACTATGGGAATATCTGTAGTATCCCCCTGCACCCCCGCAAGATCCAACAACTCACGGTGATTCGTTGATTTTCCCTGGAAGATATCGATCGTTCGTTCTTCCGTATGCAATCTACGAAATGACTAAGTGTTCTTTCACATAACTTATCCACCTGCATGCAAACTTGCGACGCTTCTTGCCAACCTTCAAGGCACAACTTTTCTACGTTGTCCTTCAACAAATTCGAAGGTCCTATCCCTCTTGAGCTTTTCCCCATGACCTCAAGTCCTTCAAGAAAACTCTTGCACGCACTCATTGCGGCAAACCTTCAACAACGTCGAAGTGTTGAAGTCACTTGACTCTATGCACACCTGCAGCAGCAGTCTGTCAAATGCTTCACTCAGGTTCGCAACCCTCAGACTTTTACCCGGCATGCGCACTCCTTGCACGGATCCTGTGCCCAACTGCACTTCTGGATGAATGAGAACAAAAACTATCTCTGTCTGAACCCTCTATCAATGCACTCCTTGCAGACACTTCAACTGCACTCCTTGCAGGAATTCTCTGGCTCAAATAGAGAAACAATTGAAACTCATTTCGTTTCCCTCTCATACTTCAATTCATACATGAAATCACATACACAACATATAAAATAAAATGTATAACAGGAAGAAAACGTTCATGAGCCTATCATTCAGCACCAATACACAGAGAACAACACAAACCATGAATTTGAATCAAAGCTTTCTATTAATTCAAATGTCTGTACATGGGTGTTTTTACACAGCTCTCTACTTTTTCTTGCTCCAAATGCTTTTGAATAATGTTACAATGCACAATGAGGGTGTCTATATCTCGTTTCCCTCTTGCGCTCTACAACTGTCTAGTCTAGAATTAAATTCTATCTACTTTACATTAACTATTTTAAATGTCGTCTACCTACTAAGGACGAGAGCTATCCGCTCAAGGTCCATTTACAATATACAAGTGTGCCTCATCTTAATGGCTCATTTAAGATTTGCCAAAAAATTCCAAAGTTTTTCCAAAATTTGTGTTGGCTTGTCCAGTTGTCCTCTGCTTCCGTGCTGGCTCGCTTGATGTGTTGGCGATGCTCCTGCATCATACTCCCTCGCTTGAAAACTTTCATGGGCTCCTGTCCATGATCTCCTGCACGGTCTTTCCATGCTTCTATATCTCAGCTTTAGTCTCCCAGCTGGAATCTTCAACTGGATGGTTCTTCCACTTGACCAGATACTCAAAATATTGTTTTTGCCTGGTCCTCATACTCACTCTCTTGTCTAGTATGCATTCCATCTATGGCTTCTATGCAACTGGAATTTGCTTCATCCACTAGATCGTTGGCTGCTCATCTCTAGTCTCTTCTTCTCCATATCTGTATGGGTACAAATCTGAGACATTGAATATCGGAGAAATTCCGATCCCATCGGGTAGTTCAATCTCATAAGAATTGTCCCCAAATTTTCTCAAGACCTTGCATGGCCTGATTTTCTTCATCTTCATCTTATTGTATGCTCCTCTCAGGAACCTTTCTTTCCTCAAATGTGCCAGAACCAGATCACCAACCTCGAACTAAAGTTGTCTCTGATGTTGATCTTCTCTGCGCTTGTATTCCTGACTTGAATTCTGCAACCGCTCCTTCACCTGGATGTGAAGTTCCTTCATCACTTCAGCGAATTCCTCTGCACTAGTGCTCCTAGTAGTAGTCTGTCCTGAATCTCTCAATTCAGAAATTCCCCTTGGTTGCATGCCATAAACAACCTGAAATGGACTCTGGCCTGTGCTCTGATTCACTGAGTCATTGTACACAAATTCTGCCTATGGTAATATATTGTTCCAACTGTTGTGGTGCTCTGTCACCAAGCTTCTCATCAATTCTCCCAAAATTTTGTTGACCACTTCTGTCTGTCCATATGTCTGAGGATGATAAGATGAACTAAACATCAAATTAGTCCCCATCTTCTTCCACAAGGTCCTCCAAAAATGCCCTATGAATTTTGTGTCTCTGTCCGAAACTAGACTTTTCTGCAACCCATGAAGTCGAATGACCTCTTTGAAGAACATATTTGCAATGTGAGTTGCATCACCGGTCTTCTGACATGGGATGAAGTGTGCCATCTTGGAAAACCTATCCACTACCACAAAGATTGAATCAACACCTCTTTGTGTCCTTGGCAACCCCAATACAAAATCCATGCTTATCGCATCCCACGTCCTTTCTAGTATGGGCAACAGTTGATAAAAACCCGCATTCCTCTTTCTTCCCTTCAAATGCTGGCAAATTCTGCATCTGTCTACAAATATTTTGACATCGACTCGCATTCCCGGACAAAAATATGACTCATTCAATTTTGTGAATGTTTTGTCATGAACGAAATGTCCTGCCAATCCACCACTGTGTTTCTCCTTCAACAGATTCTCCCTCATGGAGCATTTTTGAATACACAGTCGATTTCCTCTTAACAACAATCCTTCCTAGATCATGTACTCTATCCACGGCCTTCTATCTCTGAGAACTGGATTCTCATCTACTTCATACGCTTCCTAAAAATCTGGATCATCTATGTACATATTCCTGAGATCATCAAACCCTAAAGTGCGGACTCTGAAATCCTGCAACAACAAACACTTCCTGCTCAAATCATCAACAACTTTGTTAGCAGTACCAAAAATATGTTTAATAACAAATGTGAAATTATGCATATACTCAACCCATTTTACATTTTTTTGATTCAACTTCTCCTGTTGAGTCACAAACTGCAGTGCATGATTGTCACTGTACAATACAAATTATTTGGGTATCAGGTAATGCCTCCATTTCTTTAATGCATGTATGATAGCATAAAACTCCTTAACATACGTGGAGTAATTCAATTTCTCTTCATTTAGATTCTCTCTGAAATATGCTATCGGCCTGTCTTCCTGACTCAAGACTTCCCCGATTGCAAATCCGCTTGCATCGCATTTCACCTGAAATGTTTTCTGGAAATCCGGAAACACCAAAACCGTTTGTTCCGTGATCTTCCTTTTCAACATATTGAAACTCTTTTCATCTTCTTCTGTCCAGTGAAAATACTTATGCCTCTTCTTCACTGTATCCATCATTGCTACGCTAATTCCACTGAAATTCCTAATGAATTTTTGGTAGAAACTAGCCAAACCATGAAAAATTCTCACCTCGAATACATTCCTCAGTGATGGCCAATTCTTGATCACTTCCACCTTATCCAGATCCATCCTCAACTCATTTTCTGAAATAACAAATCCCAAATAAATGAGTTTTGTCTTCATGAATGAGGACTTCTTCATATTAATCAACAGCTTCTCTTGTTGTAGTTTCTGCATCACTGTAGCCAAATGCTTCAAGTTCTCTGCCACTGATTTACTATAAACCAGTATGTCATCCACGTATACGATGACATATTTTCCCGATGAACTCCCTCAGGACTTCATTCATCAACCTCATAAAGGTACTTGGTGCATTTGTTAAGACAAACGACATAACAAGCCATTCATACAAACCCTCAGTTGTTTTGAATGTTGTCTTCCATTCATCGCCTTTTCTCATGTGAATCTAGTGATATCCACTTTTCAAATCAATCTTTGAAAAGTACCTTTCTCCGCTCAAGCAATCCATCAGATCATCCATTCTTGTCAATGGAAACCTGTACCTGATGGTTATCTTATTGATCGCCCTCGAGTCGGTACACATCCTCCAGCCTCCATCTTTCTTCGGACTAAGTACTGTTGGAATAGCACACGGACTCAAGCTTTCCCTGACTAACCCTTTGTCCAACAAATCCTGGACTTTCCTTTTAACCTCCTCATTCTCCTGTGGCATCAATCTATATGCGGCTTTATTTGGAAAACTAGCTCCTGGTATGAGATCAATATGATGACTCACACTCTTGACCGGTGGCAACGAACGAGGTAGTTCGTCCACTATAATGTCAACAAACTCTTCAAGCAGTTCCTGAACTTCATCCAGTAAAGCATCCACTCTTTTACTAGTCAGAACAATCTGTGGTTTCCTGACCACAAAGAATTGTGGATCCTCCTTATTCTTAACCTCGGTAAGAAGTTCCTTTCCACTCATGAGAAGTACTGTGTTGCTTACTTCCGGATTCACCTCCTTATCCTTTATTGGAAGCAACATGTGTGTCCTCCCAATTTTCTCTAGGGTGTATGTGTTCATTCTCCCATCATGAATCACTTTTTTGTCATATTTCCATGGTATACCCAGCAATAGATGAAAAACATCCATGGGAATAACATCACATAAGATCTTATCATTATATCCACCTATCTTGAATTCAACCAAGCATTGTTTAGTAATAGTTACCTGGTGTCCTTTCTGTAGCCACGAAATTATGTATGGGCTTGGATGATCAGTCGTCTCCAGCTCCAGCTTCTCTACCATCTCCATAGATACGAGATTATCCATGCTACCACTGTCTACAATGACCTTGCATACCCTGTCCTTGGTCTTGCAAGGAGTCCTAAAGAGTCTGGTCCTTTGGACTAAACTTTCCACCTCCTTCTCGGGTGTCAAAAGGACTTTTCGCATCATGAGTGATCTTCCACCTTCAACGTATTCGGCCTCAACATCCCGCCTCTGTGATTTAGTGATGTGATCTTCTCCAATGTCCTTCTTTTTCTATAGACACTCGTAAGGCTTGTGCCCATTCTTTCTGGATGTGAAGCATGTGATTACTCCACCTCTTCCTCTTCCTCTGCCTCTAGTACGAGGAAAAGTGTTGTTGTTAGCATAATCTCCTCTCTGTTCATTATGTTGCCCTCTTTGTTCAAAATATGGCCCCCGCTGTGAGGTTCCACCTCTCTCTACACGAGTCTGAGGTTTCTTCCATTCCTCCTTGGGCTTATGGTATTTGTCCTGGGCAACCTCTTTGCCTTTGGGATGACTTCTGCCTCGGCCCCTCTGACTCTGTTTTTCGCTCAGCTTCTCTTCATATTTCAGAGCCATCTGATAAGCATATTCCACCGTTCGGATGGTTACCATGCTCATCTCATCCTGGATATCATATCTCAGTCCATTCATGTATCTGGCAAATTTTTCATCATCACTCTCCCGATGACCTACCCTGATGTTCAGTCGATAGAATTCCTCAGTGTATTCTTTCACTGTCATCGGCTTTTGTCTCAAGTTTTTCATTCTCCTGAACAGAGTAATTTGATAATCCCTAGGGATGAATTTCTCCTTCATCTTCACGATCATCATGTCCCAGCTCTTGATCTTTTGCTTTCCCTTGCAGCGCCTGTCAGCTTTTAGTTCATCCCACCACAATGCTAGATGTCCTTTTCAGCGTGTAACAGCATGCTTGACTTTCTTGTCCTCTTCGACATCTTCGTAGTCGAAGTAAGTATCCAGAGCTCTAATCCAATCTAGTAGCTCCTCTTCATCCAAGTTTCCCTCGTAAATTGGAATGTCCATCTTCTCTCTTGCACCCATCCTCGCAATTGCTTTGATCAAACGCTCGTTTGATGCATCTCTGGCTATAACTTCCTCCTCTTGTTCAACCTCTATTTCACTATCGGAATCACTCAAATCCCCTGCACTAGTTGTGCGTCTTTGCGCTGTCTCCATGTCCTCGAGTCTCGCTCGAAGGTCTCTCATCTGTCTCTCTATGGCTAGATTAGTTATCTGCCTGCCTCTTCTTCTCTGCACTTCCCTATCCTCTGGATCAGGTGACTGCCTATCTCTCCTTGGCGGAATGGTGAATTCTCCTCTTCTCTGCTACAGAAAGCAAAGAACAATTTGTCTTAGCTCTGATACCACTTGACGTTGTGTATCAGTGTACTCCTTACCTCTTATGCCTTTCTCTCCTGAAATATACAGACAAAAATCTGAAGCTCTGATACCAAACTGACGCAGTGTCGCACTCGCAGGCACACCTACTCACAGGATCTTCTCTTTCCTCGGCCCGCAGAACACTAACCAGTCCTTCTATTTCCCTATCGGGAAATCTACACCCACAGATCTCTTTGCGTGACTCCCCCTCTCTTTACTTATCGGGGAATCGGACTTCACAACCTTGCAAGGTCAGTGATTGAGCGTAGGACTCTCGAATCTCCGAGTCCCGATATGAGTCAACGCTGACCCTTCTGTTCCTTTGTCGGGACTTTCTCTATCGAGATCTCGGCACTCGCGGTGTCGAGAAACTTGGTTCTCCGACTCCTAAGTCTCGATATGATGAAACTCCGATGAGCTCATGGCTTTGACTTTTCAACGGTCACGTCACCTCGTCGGGATTTCATACTTTGTGGGATTGTGAATCCTGATGTCCAATGTTTCGGGACTTTACTTTTCCTGAACCCTGATACAGTGTGCTAACTGTCCACCACCAACTCCTGTGGCCCCACACTGTACTTGTAGCCATCGGTATATCGCGTATCGTGATTTCGCGACTCCCGTTACCAAATCTTCTATTCCTTTCTTACAAAATCTTGATAGGCGATTTCGTGAATAATTCAATGCCCCTGGCTGGCTTGGATCAACGGATCTACCCCTTATGAGATTTAAACACTATGGGAATATGTTCAATATCCCTCTGCACCCCCGTGAGATCCAACGACTCATGGTGATTCACTGATTTTCCCTGGAAGATATCGACCGCCCGTTCTTCCTTATGCAATCCATGAAATGACTAAATGTTCTTCCACAAAACTTATCCACCTGCGTGCAAACTTGCGACGCTTCTTGCCAACCTTCAAGGCACAAATTTTCTACGTTGTCGTTCAACAAACATGAAGGTCCTATCACTCCTAATCTTTTCCCCATGACCTCAAGTCCTTCAAGAAAACTCTTGCACGCACTCCTTGCGACAAACCTTCAACAACGTCGAAGTGTTGAAGTCACTTGACTCTGCGCACACCTGCAGCAGCAGTCTGTCAAATGCTTCACTCAAGTTTGCAACCCTGAAACTATTACCCAGCCTACGCACTCCTTTCACGGCTCATGTGCCCAACTGCACTTCTGGATGAATGAGAACAAAAACTATCTCTATCTGAACCCTCTGTCAATGCACTCCTTGCAGACACTTCAACTGCACTCCTTGCAGGAACTCTCTGGCTCAAATAGAGAAACAATTGAAAATCATTCCATCTCCCTCTCAGACTTCAATTCATACATGAAATCACATCCACAACATATAAAAGAAAATGTATAGCAGGAAGCAAACGTTCATGAGCCTATCATTCAGCACCAATACATAGAGAACAACACAAACCATGAATTTGAATCAAATCTTTTTATTAATTCAAATGTTTGTACATGGGTTCTTTTACATAGCTCTCTGCTTCTTCTTTCTCCAAATGCTTCTGAATAATGTTACAATGCACAATGAGGGTGTCTATATCCTGTTTCCCTCTTGCGCTCTAAAATTGTCTAGTCTAGAATTAAATTCTATCTACTTTACATTAACTATTTTAAATGTCGTCTACCTACTAAGGACGAGAGCTATTCACTCAAGGTCCATTTACAATATACAAGTGCACCTCATATTCATGGCTCATTTAAGATTTGCGCAACAATTCCAAAGTGTTTTCAAAAATTTTGTTGGCTTGTCAAGCTGTCCTCCGCTTCCGCGCTGGCTCGCTTGATGTGTTGGTGATGCTCCTGCATCAGAGACTAACCCCCACAAGTACAAATCCTATTAGGCACCAACCTACTCTTACATATATTCATAAACACCAATCCCCGCCACTAAGAACCAACTTATAAAGAGACACCAATCTCTTACAGGTCTTCGTAGACACCAATCTAATGGAGATACAAAACCCCACCACTAATAACCAACATAGAAAGAGACACCAATCTCTTTCAAATATTCGTAGACACCAATCCCCACCTATAAGCACCAACTTAAAAAGAGACATCAATCTCTTTGTGTGAGTTGCACCAACCTTCATGGAATCTACTTTCTACTTTTTCCTTCACAAAGTCTAATTGCTACTTTTTCCTTAACTAGTTCTAGTCACTGCTTCTTCCTTCACGAGGTCTTCTCACTACTTCTTCCTTTACCGGGTCTAACAAAAATTTTAATTTCCAAATGGTATCTTTTTCAAACCTTGTTTTTTAGGCCTCTTCCAAAGAATGAACTTGTATACTATGCCATGTATCCAATTTTACAAAGATGATTATGAAATTGATACCTGAGGTATGTTTGTATGTCTCCTATGTTCTTTGAAATTTTCACAGTCTGAAGAGTCCCAAAAAAAAAGTTATAATGAAAATGCCAAGCTAACTTTCTTGAAATTTATTTTAGGAGAGTTCAGGATCCCTACCTTCCACAAGGAATATCTCTAAAATTATAGTGAACCAACACTGGAACTTTGTACCCCATTAACGCCAAGGTCTCGCCTCTATCTCTACAAAGTTTCAAGGTCTGAAACATCACAGAGAATAATTTATAATGCAATTTCCAGGTTGACCTATTTGAAATTGATTTCAAGAGAATTCAGGAACCCTAAATTCCGCATATAGTGACCCATCATATGAAATGTGTACCACATTTACATCAATATCTCTCTTTGGTATTTGAACATTTTCAAGGTCTAAAACATCCCATAAAATAACTTGTAGTAAAAGTGCCAAGATGACATGTTTGAAACTTATTTAAGGAGTATTAAGGAACCCTAACTTCCACAAGGAATATCCCCGAAATTATAGATAACCAACATCTAAAATTAGTACCACCTATAAACCACACACTTTTCTATGTCTATGAAAAGTTTCAGGGTCTAAAACATTCTAGAAAATAAGTTATATAAAAAGTTCCAAGATAACTTGTTTGAAACTAATTTCAAAAGAATTCAAGAACCCTAACTTCCATAGGGAATATATTAGAGAACCAGAATTTAAAATTTGTACCACATGCACACCAAGTTCTCTCCTCTATCTCTTCAAATTTCAAGGTCTAAAACGTCCTATAAAAAAATTTATCACAAAAATCCCTAGTTGACCTGAAACCGATTTCACAATTCAATATTTAAATAAGCATTAAATAATACATGGGTCAGAGTGTTATAATAATAAAATATATCATGATAACCTAACAACAACAAGAGAAGGTGCATTTATGACAATTTCATTGTTCAATGCAAAATTTTGTTTTCTCATCCTCCTCAGCTACAAAAAAACATCCTAGGTTTCCATGGATCGAACCTTGAATACCACATAATGAACATGAAAAATCAGATAAGTCCCAATATCATTTATTGAAGCTATGAGAGACATATTATAATGCCAAGATATGAGAAAAATAATAGACATATGTGTTCTAGGGTCTTCCTAGTTTTATTAACAACTAAAGAATCTTATTATGCAATGAACATGACTTTGGATATGTGCGATGTAAGTACAAAATTCAAAACATGCATTATGGACAAGATAATGGAATAAAGATGCATATCAAAGTGCAGGTGACCAATCATCATAAGATAGATTCATACCAAAAGACCAATGCATTTACCTCTCCTCCCAATCCCATCCCAAATATATGAGCATGTTTCCCTTTTTTACTAATGCCACTTTGATTGTGATTTGGCTAAGGGATTTGCCCCTTATCTTGTTTCCTAGAATATTTTCATCATTCCCCCCTCCTTGATTGTCTGGTATTGATCCAAAATGGATCGAGGAAGGCCTAAAAATCAAAGTTATTAGAATAGGATGACACCAACTCCATTGTGTCGTCTCGTCGCATTGATTCTGGCCATATATTATTTTCCTCAAACAGACACCGTATGCGAAAGTTATCATGTTATGATCAAATTCACAAACAGGCAAAAAAAAAAGTCAGTTGGGTCAAATTCAACGCTGACGTTAGCAGGTACGATAGATGATGTCATGACATCATCATGATGACATGGTGTCACCAGGAGGTGACACGTGTCACTCTAATTCATTGTTTTTGGGTTGATCTGGCACTGTACGGATGCCATGTGGTAGTCCGTACAGTGACATGGCCTAATGACAGCCTGACACGTGGTTGTACGAAAAATAGTTGTTCAATATGGATGTGACATGTCGAAGGTATGGAAGTACAACACGTGGAAGGTATGGAGGACACATGGCATGTACAGTGATGACATGGAAGGTACAATGATGATGTTGCATGTACGATGGTAAGGTGGTAGTGCTGAGCCAATCCCAGGTTGACATGTGACCCAATCATAGGGCGCCACGTGGCACCCCAAATTTGACCAAGGTTTGTTGTGTAAAATTTTGTTCTACCTCTGGGGGAATCGAACCTACAAACTTCGAGCTGGGAAACAGACTAATGACCAAGGAACTAACCAACTACGCTACTGGTGTTCCTTTTTTATGGAACGACACAAACTAGATTTAAGTTTGTGATGGCATGTGGTTCGGGATAAGTCTCGATCAGCAGGAGCCAACCCTGGCTGACCAAGGATTGGATATCTATGGGCTAATGAAAGGCGTTTGAATTGGGTTGCGTGGAGACTTGGGGGAAGGACCATATGGTTGTGTGCATAGAACCACGAGCCAGGACCGGAGGAACCAACACGCCAACACTAGCCCTCGATCGGTCGGGGCTCGCCCTCACTAACTGAGGCTTATCCCGAACCACAAGCCACCACAAAATTAAATCTATTTTTTTTCGTTTCATAAACAGGAAACACCGGTAGCATAGTTGGTTAGTGCCTTCATTGGGAAACGTGTGATCCTATCATTGGGCCACGTCACAGTACGAACTTCCACGTGGCATCCGTACAGTGCCAAATCAGCCCAAAAACACCAAATCCGAGTGACACGTTTCACATTCTAGTGACGCCATGTTAGCATGATGATGTCATCATAATGTCATGTTAAGGTCACATGTCGTACCTGTTGACGTCAACATTGAATTTGACCTAGTTGACTTTTTTTTTCCTATTTGTGAATTTGATCAGAACGCAATAACTTTTGCATACAATGTTTGTTTGAGGAAAAACAATATATGGACATAATCAGCACGACGAGACAGACACAATGGAATTGGTTTCATCTGATTCCTAGAACTTTTATTTTTAGGACTTCCTGGATCCGTTTTGGTTCCTGTGTCCATTTTGTATCATGCCTCCCCACTTAGACCTTTTGGTCCTCCAAAAGGATACTAACTACTCATCAAGTGCGGGAAAGGCCACCCCACTTGTTCTATATATTTAAACTTTTTTTGGTACACCTGTCTCATCAAGATCATTTATAAAACAACCATGACAAATGACATCATATTGTTAGCCACTTGTACTCTATCACATCTAATGGCATCCACTACCATCCATGTTGACAACATTAGAAATGATAACATCATAAATATGCCTACAAATGAGCTAATATGTTTGTAGTACTTGCACAACATTATCTTATCTTGAAGCAAAGTGTGATTGAACTTCCATTCTACAATCATCTCATGTTCATTCTTAATATCAATTGCTTGATTTAGCACAATTATAGGTGTGTTTCTTGCATAATCTTCCTTCCTTAATTGTTCCATTGTTTGTAGATATTTATTTGCTTTTAAATGATGACCATGTACAACATATTCATTTCCTTCTTTGATTAAGTGATATTGATTATGTTCCATGTAGAATATTTATTTGTGATCATAAAAATAAGGAATGCCTAAGACCATTCCACATTCATTGAGTGGCACCACATCACACATTACCTCATCCACAAATTTTGATGAAATTACAAACTTTAAAGTGCATTGCTTTGTTATGTGGAATTTATGATTGGTGCTTATCCATTTGAGTAAGGTTTATGATGCATCTGAGTGTTTAATCCCAATTGTTTAACCACTTCCTCTGAAATCAAGTTATATTGAGATCCATTATCTATCAATGTGTCGACCTTAGTATGCTTCATTATGACCCTTATGTGAAAAAATTTACTTCTAGAATCATATCCATCACCAATTTTACCTGTCAAACCAACCACTGTGATTTTAGACTCATCACCTGAATCTGATCCCAAGTATGTTGGTTGTGTTGTCGTTGCAACTGTTTGCCTCCCTTTCCTTTCTTTGAACAACTTCGGTCTCTTCTCGGGATGCTATTTCCAGCAATGGTCATCATCATGCCCTTCTTTCTTGCAATGCTTGCAAGAGAGCTTATCTTCCTTTCTTTTCACTGCATTTTCTTTCTTTCCATTCCCCTTCCTTTTGTCTTCTTTTCTTGAAGACAATTCCTCAAATACACCAACTCATGTTTTCCCTTCCTCAATGTATGTTGCTTGAACAAAAGCCTCATCAAGATTAGTAGGTCCAAACATAAACACAGTGTTACAAATGTGTGCAGGTAAACCTCCTATATACTTTATAAGAGTTTCTTGGGTAAGTAATGGAATGTCTAACATTAATGCCATCTTACAAAATTCATCTGTGTATTCTTGCACTATTTGTCCCTTTCTTAGTTTAAAACCTTTCCATTCAATTAAAGCCTTCTCTTTATAACCCAAAGGATAAAATTGATTTTTAAGTGAAAAAACAAAAACTTTCCGTGATGCAAATACATTACCCACTTGTTGCATGCCATTTTGCAACTTGCTTTTCCATGAAATGAGTGTTGTGCCTGCAAGTCGAAGCAATGCCAATTTTATTTGAGTTTCCTCATCCTTGATTTATTGCACACTGCAATAAACTTCCATCTATCTGACCCAATTATCAAGCCTCTCTGCATTGACTTCACCATCATACATGGGTAATTAACAATTCACATCAAGATTAATTACATGCATATCATGTTTATGTTTATGGGAATGTTTTCTTGCGGTGGATTTGGAACTTGTACATGAAGAAGAAGAAGTTGATCCGAAAATATCTTTTCAAGACTATGGTTAAGTTTTAAAGCATGAGTTCATTAACCATTTAGGAATTTGAAGAAAGAGGAAGAATTAAATATGTAACATGGAATCCATAATAAGATATGCATATATGAAAGTAAGCACAAATAATCATAAAAACATGACATCAAAATTGTTAATGAAGTTCGGCAATATCGCCTACATCTCTGGGCCTTTGTCTCAGTGGATGACGTTTTCTTATTTATCTTCAAATCTTCAAAAGTACATCATAAAAGTGTCAAATGTATTACAACTTGTCTGGTTGTGTTCTTATAGACCTCAAAAACCCAACAAAATTGATGGCACTAAAAATGGTTGAGCAAAGCTCCAGGAAACGACCCGCAAATTTTCTCTCCTCAATGGCTTCCCTACATATAAATGGCTTTGACTGTCAAATTCCTCAACATTTCTCCTTCTTTTTACCTGTATCAGGATACCAAGAACCTCTGGTTTATATAGGTTTGAATTTGGCAACAACCTCCCAACTTCCTCCCAAGATTTGGCCTCGAAAATGGCTCCAGATCCTCCAACAATGACAAAATCTCCCAAAAATAGGCTTAAAAATCAATAAAATTTATAACATATAGTTTAAAACCCAAAATTTGGGAAAATTTGGGAAAATTTTGGGTACAGCCCCCTTTCGCTGGGCCCCTGGTCACATGCACCCTACCATGTGGCCGAGGGCTGGTGCTGGCGCGCTGGCTCCTCCGGTCCTGGATCTTGGTTCTATGCACATGGCCATATGGCCACGCCCCCAAGCCTCCATGTGCCCCAATTCAAACACCTTCCATTAGCCCCCGGATCTCCAACCCCTAGTTGGTCAGGGCTAGCCCCCACCGACCTGGGCTTATCCTGAATGACACGCCACCACAAACTTAAATCTAGTTTGCATCGTCCCATAAACAAGGAACATCAGTAGCGTAGTTGGTTAGCGCCTTGGTCACTATATTGTTTCCCAGCTCAGAATTCGCGAGTTCCACGTGGTACCTAGACAACCTTAGAAAACTCTGGGGTTCCACGTGGTGCCCTATGATTGGTCCACGTGTCACCCTGGGATTGGCTCGTACTGCTGACAAATCAGTCTTGTCAGCTTCCCATTCATCACTGCCACGTCACCACCATACATGCCATGTCATCGCCGTAATTTCCATGTCATCACCGTACATGCCATGTGTCCTTTGTACGTGCCATGTGTCGTATTATTTTACCTACCATGTGTCATGTTTGTACTTCACAGTTGTTGTCCGTAAAGCCACGTGTTAGCCTATCATTGGGCCATGTCATTGTATGGACTGCAACGTGGCATACATACAGTGCCAACTCAGCCTGAAAATGTCAAATCTAAGTGACACGTGTCACCTCCTAGTGATGCCATGTCAGCATGATGACGGCATGTTGATGTCACCTGTCATACCTTTTGACACTAATGTTGACTTTGACCCAGTTGAATTTTTTTTGTATGTTTGTGAATTTGATCAGAACGCGATAACTTTTGCATATGGTGTCTGTTTGAGGAAAACAAATATATGGTCAGAATCAGATGATGAGAGGAAAGAAATGGAACTGATTTAGTCTGATTCCAAGAACTCTGATTTTTAGGCCTTCATGGATCCATTTTAGTTCCTAGATCCATTTTGGATCATGCCTCCCCACTAAGACCTTTTGGTCCTCCAAAAGGATACTAACCAATCATCAAGTGCGGGATAGGCCCCCCCACTTGTTCTTTGTCTTTAATCTCTGTCCTATGCACCTGTCTCATCAAGATCAATTGTAAAACAACCATGACAACTGATAGCATATTGTTAGTGACTTGTACTCTGTCACATCCTACTGAAGCCACTACCATCCATGTTGACAATACTAGCAATGATAACATCAGAAATATGACTGCAAATGAGCTAATATGTTTGTAGTACTTGCACGACATTATCTTATCTTGAAGCAAAGTATGATTGAACTTCCATTATAAAATGATCTCATGTTCATTCTTAAGATCAATTTCTTTATTTCGCACAATTATAGGTGTGTTTCTTGCATAATCTTCCTTCCTTAATTGTTCCATTGTTTGTAGAGATTGATTTGATTTTAAATTATGACCATGTACAACATATTCATTGCCTTCTTTGATTAAGTGATATTGATTATGTTCCCTATAGAATATTGCTTTGTGAGCATACAAATAAGGAATTCTTAAGACCATTCCACATTCATTGAGTGGCACCACATCACACGTTACCTCATCCGCAAATTTTGATGAAATTGCAAACATTAAAGTGCATTGATTTGTTATGTGCAATTTATGATTGTTGCTTATCCATTTAAGTGAGTAAGGTTTATGATGCATATGAGTATTTAATCCCAGTTGTTTAACCAATTCCTTTGAAATCAAGTTATATTGAGATCCAATATCTATCAATGTGTCCACCTTAGTATGCTTCATTATGACCCTTTTGTGAAACAAAATACTTCTAGAATCATATCCATAACCAATTTTACATGTCAAACCAACTGTTGTGATTTAAGAATCATCACCCGAATCTGATCCCAAGTATGTTGGTCGTGTTGTTGCTGAAACTGTTTTCTTCCCTTTCCTTTCATTGAACCACTCTGGTCTCTTCTCAGGATCCAATTTCCATCAATTCTCATCATCATGCCCTTATTTCTTGCAATGCTTGCAAGAGAACTTATCTTCCTTTCTTGTCACTCAATTTTCTTTCTTTCCATTTCCCTTCCTTTTGTCCTCTTCTCTTGAAGACAATTCCTCGGATACACCAAATCTTGTTTTCCCTTCCTCATTGTATGTTTCTTGAACAAAAACTTCATCAATATTATTAGGTCCAAACATAAATACAGTGTTACGAATGTGTGCAGGTAAACCTCTTATATACTTCATAAGAGTTTCTTGGGTGTGTAATGGAATGTCTAACATTAATTCCATCTTACAAAATTCATATGTGTATTCTTGCACTGTTTGTCAATTTCTTAGTTTAAGACCTTGCCATTCAATTAAAGCCTTCTCTTTATAACCCAAAGGATAAAATTGATTTTTAAGTGCAGAAACAAAAACTTTCCATGATTGAAATATAGTACCCACTTGTTGCAAGCCATTTTGCAACTTGATTTGCCACTAGATGAGTGTTGTGTCTGCAAGTCGAAGCGATGCCAATTTGATTTGTGTTGCCTCATCCTTAATTTGTTTCAAACTGCAATAAAATTCCACCTGTATGACCCGGTTATCAAGCCTCTCTGCATTGAATTCACCGTCATACATGGCTAATTCAAACTTCACATCAAGCTTAAGTAAAGGCATATCATGTTTATGTTTATGGGAATATTTTCTTGTGGTGGATTTGGAACTTGTACTTGAAGAAGAAGAAGTTGATGGAGAAGAAGGAGGTGAAGGAGGAGGTTTAGGAGGATCCTTTCCTTCTTAACTTTTGGCCTTTGAATATTCACCTAGAATTGGACTTTTCCGCTCCAAGTAATCATCATATAGAACCTTCACTATCTCTGACATGGCGAAGAAGGTATTTTGAAACTCTATCTCCTTATGAGAAAGTCCCTCTTCCGATGCCATCTTCTCTCTTTGAGAAATCCTCTTTCTCGATCCCATGTCAGGATTCTCTTCAACAAGCTCTCCTTCACCATGATTTTTTTTTTCCCTAGTAATCATGCAAACTCAAAAACCAACCATCAACCTGCTATGATACCTCTTGATCCGAAAATATATTTGAAAGACTATGGTTAAGTTTTAAAGCGTGAGTTCATTAACCATTTAGGAATTTGAAGAAAGAGGAAGAATTAAATATATAACATGGAATCCATAATAAGATATTTAAATCTTAAAGTAAGCACAAATAATTAGCAAAATATGATAACAAAATTGTTAACGGAATTCGGCAATATCGCCTACGTCTTTGGGCCTTTGTCTCAGTGGGTGAGGCTTTCTTATTTCTCTTAAAAGATTCAAAAGTACATCAAAAAAGTGTCAAATGGATTACAACTAGTTTGTATGTGTTCTACTAGACCTCAAGAACCCAACAAAATTGACAACATTGAAAACGGTTGAGCGAAGTTCCTGGAAATGGCCCGCAAAGTTGCTCTCCTCAATGGATTCCCTACATAAAAATGGCTTTGACTGTCAAATTCCTCAGCATTTCTCTTTATATGCACCTGTCTTAGGATACTAATAACCTTTGGTTTACATAGGTTTGAAGTGGGCAACAACCTCCCAAATTCCTCCCAAGATCTGGACTCAAAAGGGCTCCAGATCCTCCAATAATGACAAAATCTCCTAAAAATAGGCTTAAAAATCACTAAAAATTATAACATATAGTTTAAAACCTAAAAATTGGGAAAAATTCGGGGGCAACCCCCTATCTTTGGGCCCCTTGTCACATGTTCCCTATCATGTGGCTGAGGGTTGGTGCTGGCGCACTAGCTCTTGGTTCTATGTGCATGGCCATATGGCCACACCCTCAAGCCTCCATGCGCCCCAATTCAAACACCTATCATTATCCCCCGGATCTCCATCCCCTGGACAGTTGGGGATATCCCCCACCGACTGGGGATTATCCCAAACCAAATGCCACCACAAAATTAAATCTAGTTTGCATCGTTCCATAAACAAGGATCACTGCTAGCATAGTTGGTTAGCTCCTTGGTCACTAGTCTATTTTCCAACTTGGAGGTCATAGGTTCGATTCCCTCGGAGGTGGAACAAAATTTTACCCATCAAACCTTGGCCAAATATGGGGTGCCCTGTGATTGGGCCACGGGTCACCCTGGGATTGGCTCGTATTGTTGATGCATCGGTCTAGTCAGCTTCCTAGTCAGCACTGTCACATCACCACCATACATGTCACATCACCACTGTACCTTCCACATCATCACCGTACATGCCATGTGTCCTTTGTACATGCCACATGTCATATTATTTTACATACCACGTGTCACGTCTGTACTGCATAACTCTCGTCCATACAACCACATGTCGGTCTGTCATTGGGCCATGTTACTGTATGGACTGCCATGTGGCATCCATACAGTGCCAACTCAGCCCAAAAATGTCAAATCTGAGTGACACATGTCACCTCTTGGTGATTCCACATCATCATGATTACATCATCATGATGTCATGTTGACATCACCTTTCATACCTGTTGATGTCAGTGTTGACTTTGACCTAGTTGACTTTTTTTTATATGTTTGTGAATTTAATCAGAACGTGATAAATTCCACATACATTGTCCATTTGAGGAAAAACAATATATGGCTAGAATCAATGCAAAGATACAGACGCAATGGCATTGGTTTCATCCAATTACGATAAATTTGATTTTTAGTCCTTCCTGGATCCATTTTGGATCGGGTATGGGCCATTGCATGGGACTTGTCAATAGGATGGGAACATATTATATTACTCATATTTCATAACCATTTGAGTATGGGAAATAAATGTAGGCACCTCAACATGGATAAAAAATGGAAGCTTCGTTGGAAATATTCTTAGGGAAACTCCAAGGAAAATTCCAACTATGAATACCATTTCTTCTCAATTGGGGAGGTGATGTGCTATGGAAATTGTCATAGTTCCATGCTATGTGAATGTAAATTCATTCACCCAAAGGGATTGGGGTGTCCATCAAATTGAGAAAATAAATATGGACTTACATTCTCTCAATAAATTCAAAGGAGAGAACACCCCCTAACAATTTCCCCTGTGCACCTTTATGCATGTTAGTATTATTAGTACTAAAACCTTGCATTTAATAGAAATCACCCTTACAACTGATGTAGCCTTGAAGCTCCTTGAACATATTTCCATCTTCCAAGCTCTATTTTCAGTTTTCAACTTTATAACCCTATTAATAGTTTGTTAAGTATCATCTATGAATGATATATATAGATGTATTGGACATAACATCAACAAATGACCAAATGAATATATTGATGGATTGATCGAAACATCAATGATAGGAATGGTGGAAGTATTTCACTCTTATTTCCCATAGTAGTTGTACCTATATCATTGCTTTATATAATTCTATGTATTTTAGAAGAATGTTAGTTGCTTTATATTAAGTATAGTTGCTTGAGAAGATTGTTGGTTGCTTTATATTAATTATATGTACGTTTGAATAATTTTGGTGATAGCATGCCCATATAAACTATCAAATGCACCATTATATGATTTTTCTTTTGTCATTTCCTTAGTACTTGTTTCTTTGAAGATAACTTGTTTGAATGGATACTTTCCCTACAACATATGGGTGGAAAAACCAACATTATACTCTAACAATACCTATAAAATTAGTCGTATTGTCGGATTTTACTTGCATTTTTTTATTTTTTAGAAACCTCCTCGACATTCATAGAATATCCAGTGAAAGAGACTTTACCGTTGAATATCTAATGGTTGACCAAGTCAATGATCGTCAAATATCCTATAGTTGACCAGATCAATGATATATGTACCAACATTTGACGAAGTCAATATTTTTTTTCATTAAGAAACATCTCTTTGGTCAACAGTCGTCGAAAGTCCGATGAAAAAGTGATATACAATAAAAAAAATTCAAATTATTAAAGATGTTCGACATTGGTTCTATAATAGCAATAGTTTGCAGAGGCTATAAGGGATATTTTTAGGTCATAATACAAAATTTTAATTTTATTTTGTTAGTTTCATTACAAACAGTTAAACTACTGAGGTTGATTTTTTGAAGATAATCATCACTAAACGTTTGGTAAGGAAAAATGTCACATAACATTCCTCTATGAGGACAAGGCCGAGACGTGAGATTTTCATTGGTCGAGGCTTTGGTTGATCGAAAATGTTATTTCCCTTGTAAAAAATGCAGGGGTTATAATAGAAGGAGACTTTTAATAAAAACAACTAAAAAACATTATAGAGATTAAGTACACCTTGAAGGTGAGAATGAATATCATCCCTTGGTAAGTTATTCATTATATATATTTATATTGCATATTGTTTTTGTAAATGTTTATATGTTAAATGTAGAAGAAAAATAATGTGTTTTTTTTTCTTTATGGATATATTCTACATACACAACAAATTGAGAGTAAGTTAAGAAGAGAAGAGGTAGACATAAGATGTATATTTTAATTAGGGTTTATGGTATGGTTCAGTAGTTAAGGGGTTTAAATTTTAGGGGTACAAGGTGTAAGGGGTTATAGGTTATGGTTTAAGGTTGGTTTAGGGGGTTTAGGTTCTAGGGTATTTATAGGTTAATGGGGTTTTAGGGAGTAGGGGTTATATTTTTAGGGTTAGGCCAGGTTAGGGGTTAATAGTTTAGGGGATTAAGCTACCATTCAATACGGGAGTTAATATTAGTTTTGTTGAAAAGTATTGACAGCTTGTTTGAGAAGTATTTGCAGAGTTTCTAATTCATCTTTTGATATTGGTACCAATGCTTTGTTTGAGAAGTATTTGTAGAGTTGTTAATTCCTCTTTTGATGTTGGTAATTTTTTTGTTTTTAAAATTTTTGAAGATCAGTTCTAGCTCCTAGTAACATCGTCATTTAAAAAAAAAACAATAATCACTAATGGAAAGTGGAGATGCCACACTGGCTAAATGTCATATTTTTCAAGAAGAGGGCAGTAAAGGAAATATGGATATTCCATGTTCCTATTCTAGCACCTTGAAGGTATAGGGTTGAGGGGGATAGATAAGGGTGGTTTATATTTTGTTAGGGTTGAGAGGGGATAGATAAGAATATGATATAATGATGAAGAAAAAATAAGAATAGATTGTTTTTGTTGGTTGTGACTATATATATGAATATGATTCACCATATGTTATTATTCAATACATGAGTTAATATTAGTTTTACTGACAAGTACTGACGCTCTATTTGAGAATTATTTACAGAATTGCTAATTCAAATTTTGATATTGGTACAGATTCTATGTTTGATAATATTTGCAGAGTTGTTAATTCTTTTTTAAAAGTTTTGAAGATCATTTCTAATTCCTAGTAACTTCATCATTTTTTTCTAAATAGAAATCACTAATGGAAAGTGGAAATGCCACACTGGTTGAATGTCATATTTTTCAAGAAGAGGACAATAAAGGAAATATGGAGATTTCATGTTCATGTTCTATCAACTTGAAGGTACAGGGTTGAGGGGGATAGATAAGGGTGGTTTATATTTTGTCAAGGTTGAGGGGAGATAGATAAGAATATGACATAATGATGAAGGAAAAATAAGAATATGTTGTTTTTGTTGGTTGTGACTATATATCTCACAAAGTGTCTTTCTTTCTACATGTCAAGAAAAGTAGCATTTTTCCAAAAATTTTGAGCATATTCGTAAGTTATCTTTGTCTTTGTTGTCTTTGTTTTCCTATATTATATTTGTAAATGTTTGTATCATTTTAATATTTGTTATATACTCTAATATTACTTGATTGTTTGTAATTATAAAGGAACGGTGCCCTAGGGAACTGCCTGTGGAGGAAGACGTGGTTGTACAAGTGCATGTTCAATAACATGGAGTGAATATTGAAGATAAATTTAATGATCCTATGGAAGAATATGATGATGCTAATAACATATTTGAAGAAGATGGGACAAATATATTGATCCAGGAGACATTTAATAATGTTGGAATGGATGATGATGACGACCATCTTGATGGTGTTTTTGATATACCTATACTTGAGAAAGCAATTCAACCTCTTTATGAAGGCTCCAAAACAAGTCTTATCTCTGCTATATTGTTGTTGGTGAACTTAAAGGTTATGAATGGTTTATCAAACACTTGTGTCACATAGCTCCTAAGGTATGTAATATATTTTTTCACATTTAGTACATGATGATTAAGGTTTTCTTTTTTCCTCTATTTTTATTGTTAGTTGATCATCTATAAAATTTGAATGCAATATGTATGATTAATATTATTTACATTAACCTATATTGATTTTTTATGTTGTAGATTGTTAGGTTATTTTTTTTTACCATCGTCAAATGTTTTATGTCACAGATACCAAGATTTACATGCCATTATGAAAGATATTGGAATGGAGTATCAAGTTATTCATGCATGTCCTAATGATCCTATTCTATATTATGGAGAACATGCCTCAAAATAAGAATGCATGAAATGTCAAATTATAGGATATTGAATTGATCAAGGAACAAAAATGTGTCTCTCAAGGTTCTTCATTATATTCCCATAATTCCATTTTTGTGTTGATTGTTCAGGTGCAAAAACATAGCACATTTTATGGATTACCATGAAAAAAATAGAATTAAAGATGGTGTTCTTTGAATGCCTACAACTGGATCTACATTTAAGAAGACAGAGGAAATATGGTTTTACACACAAAAGTGTCACACTTAGGTTTCACATTTATTACATTGATTAAGTGTTACAAGTGTTGTATGCACCTTACTAAGTGTTGCATTCACTTTATCAAGTGTCGTATGCACCTTACTAAGTGTCACATGCACTTTATTGAGTGTCACAACATTGACACCATGAACGAAAATTTGTCACAATCCATAGTCAGTGTGGAGGAAAAATTTATCATATGAAGGTCAAAATACTATGCACACATGTACTATTCATTTTTATTGAAAAAAGGAAATTAATTTTGTGTGAGAATCCACCTCACATTTACTTTCCTAATCGCAAGGAGAAGTTGAGAGTCTCATGGATGATTGAGATATTTTCTCAAAACAAAATACTAATTAGATGGATATTGAGAGATATTTCCTCCTTAAAATCCTTGAGAGATATTTTCTGCCTAAAATCCTTGATAGATATTTTCTCCTTAAAAATTTTGGAGATCCCAATTTTGTGGATCTAGTGACTAATCTTCTCCATGGTGGTTAAGCCTCCAAATCTTATATAATGAGTACATTCCAAGGTGAAACGCGTGGGAGAGAACGTGTGTATATGGTACTTATGATCTTAAGAGAAACATCTTTACAGTGCATTAAAGGGAGGTATTGGAAGCTTGGAGGAATGCTAGCGCAACAAGGTTGCAAGTTCCCATGCTTTCATTAATATAGCTTGGCTTATTTACTTCATATTTTTGTTTGCAAATGTATGTCTACATCGATAGATATGTTATTGTATAATGATATATTGTATAATTAGAAGGTATTTTTATGTTCCTTGCAAACTCTCTTCATCTTGATCGTGAATTGGACAACAAGAACAAAGACTGAATAATAGCAAGGAAAACCATCAGAAAAGGAGTAAGTCACACTTCTTTCCTCTATATTCTCTATCCATATACATTAAGAATATATTTAAAGGAATGTTAGTGTCCATTTTTGTTTTTATGTCTTGGTTAATAGGGGTCTAGATATCCAAAGGAGATTTCGCATGTTTGCAAGGGAAATATTTTGTAGCAAAAAATTGGTGACTCCACTAGGAGAACACCATGTTCTTCTTGGTTTCCATTATTTGTTTTTTTATTTACTATTTCTTTTGTATGTTTCTATAAATATTTCACTCTCCTTAGGAATATTTAGGAACCTTATTTAGTCAATCATTGCACTTTTGCATCATTCTGGGCAAAATTTGGTGTTGTTCCAACACTTCCAGGAATCAATGCTCCTCCATAGTGGCCCACGGAGTGTTGAAAACCCTTATCAACACTCCCTGCCATTGTTCTAGGAAGTGTTGATCCATTTTCAACACTTTGTCTGCCTCATTATAGGAGTGTTGATCTCCTTCTTGGGCTAGTTTGGAGCTTACTTTACCTTTGCTTTTTCAGACTTTTAGCTTAGACCTTTGCATTAAAGTATTTTATGTTTCTTCTAGGATTTAATTTATTGCACTTAGGTAATTAGGTGATCTAATTATCTCTTTCGAGTTTCTATTTATTTTCATATTTCCAAAGTGTGCATGTCTACTTTAGGATAATTTATTAATTTTTCTTGCATACATGTCACTGTTAATTTGAATTCTTGATTCTAAGAACTTTCAAGTGACTTGTGTTGATTTTTGGAAACTAATATTTGGATTTAGGAATTGAAAATCATTGTCTTAAGCCATTTATTCAAGTTCTCTTTCCTTAGGTTAACCTTGATCCTGTTTGATTTTAGAACTCATTGGTCTTATCACAATTCTATGTTGATTTTCAATTGCTCATTGATTGGATTTCACATCTTTCAAAAGAGTTTTCTTTTGATTGAATTTTGATTTTTTTTGTGAACATTATAAATTTTAGATTTCTTGTTTGCAAAAGACAAGAATTGCAAGCATCTTTGTTAGGTTCTTTTCAGTCTTGTCCTTTTGATTACATGTTTGTTTTCTTTATCTTCTTTTGTTTGGGATTCTTTGCAAGTGTCATTGAATCTTTTATTTTATTTTTGAAAGTGCAAACAAAAGAGATTAGATTTTAAAAAATTTCGTATAATTTGGAAACTTTAAAGGAAAGAAAATGAAAGGTTTTTCATTCAACTTTTTGGGGTTTTGTTTTGGCACATGTTTTAAATTTAAGCTTGTATTCATTTGGGATTTCAGAAACATTGATTGGATAGTTTGGAATTTAAGTGAAAGTTACATGATATGGAGTGATTGTTAAGAAGAAAATAACTCTTTTCCTTCTCGTAGATAGAATTCATCAAAAAGAAACGATTGCATTTCATTTTTTTTGCATTCTATTGGAGTCGAGTCTCGCACATCATTAGTTTCATATCCAAGGAACTTCCTGAGTAACAAAGACATTAAAATAAATGAGTGTGCTAATAAAATCAACTAGAAATTTTCTAGTTTATAGTACACAAACAATAGCATAGGGTTAGAATCTTTGGAATAGGAAAAGTGAGTAAATTGTCCAAGATTACTAAACAAGACTATAGAACACTAAAGAGTGATCAAATCCAATTGTTGTATAAGAATATCTGGGAACCCACTCTAACACAAGGTATAAACATGAGGTCACATGCAAAAGAGTAGTGAATATTACCCCTCCAAAGCTTGACCAATCGTAGTGGAAAGAGTGTATATTGGGTTCTTTTATTGAGAAACTATTGGTTTCATATGGTCTCAGTGCTTCATGAATCTCGAATCTTTTCAGGATCCTCATGAGTCTTATCGGTTCACTTGTCTTTAGTCCTTTAGAATAGTTTTGGACTTTGTTATCATGCCCATACATTTGGTCTCGACTGGTGAATATACCCCCCGAGAGGCCGACTGTGAATTGGTAACCTTAGTGGCATTTCCTAGGTATCTCTAGAGGTGATTGTAGGGCAGACATCGTATCACACTTTCAGTACCCTTGGAGGGTGACCCCACGAAGTGAAGATTACTTGCATCGAGAAGGGGTGTTATGTGAAGGTTGGGGAAACTGCTTCTCATATCTACATTGTTAGTTTGATATCCCATATTTGGAATATCCTTCTATTGTTGCTTGGTTGATTACCTACAAATATTTTTAGGGTGTGTGCTTTTGGATTTTGTAGTTGTCCTTAAGGATTGTCATTTTAATTTCACCGTGGTCAATAAAGGGCTTCAAATATATCGTAGAATGCAAGGTTTGGATCCTGAAGTTCAGGAACCTCAACATGACCCTTCTTATGAAGGAATGGTTGAAGAAAAAAATTCTGAAACTAGGAGTGTAGCTCCTGGAAGTGGCCAACACGCAGAAGAACTAGTCACAATCTTCATGGAAGGCCTTGTATATTACCCAAATCCTCTTTTTACTAATCCACTCATCCCATTTCTCATTGACAAGCCATCCACGAGATTTCTTGATGATTATTATTTTACCATCTACCAAATGGTTCAACTCTTGTAGTTGACCCTGCAAGAGCACATATCACTATTGTTGGTGCTTCTTCTTTACAGTGAACATTTGTGACACAAGTTACTTCGACACAACCACTTGCAGGTACATCTCCCTCCGCAAATGGGTTGGGTAATATTCATGCTTCACTAATCCCACATATGCACACAACATGTGCTTTACTTGGTTGTCCCATCAGTCAGATGATCAGAAGTCAAGTCGTTCAAACAACCACATTGACACAAGATACTCAAATCACATCTCCAACTTTACAATTAGGGAGTTCTCCTTTAACTTTCACTGGAGGTCAATCTTCAATGGGAGGCCAAACTTTAGTTGGGGGGAAACCTTCAACTGGAGAGAATTGTTTTTCTCCATCCCTACTACTACTAGCCTGTATCCTGGAAAACCATACCTAGGAGTTGTAAATCCTTTATGGGGTCAACCTAAGCCCATAGGAATTCCTCTGCAAGGAACTTTTCTCATTGAATCTGTGAACCCCATGATTCCAACACAACATCCCCCTCAAACAAAATATATGAGAGGTCCATTGGGCCAACTTCCATACATGGGGGGTTCGTTAGGTCAACCAAAGTACATGGGGGAACCCACAAGTCAACAACAATAAATGTGGGGTCAACCATAGTACATGGGAGGATCATTTGGTTTTTCCATCTCACTGTAACCTGTATATGGTCCTGCTAGTGTTCCTATATCACCTAGTTACTACCGGTATCCAAAGGCTAACCGAAAGATTCCATTTTTGGATACCTTAGATCTTCCTGATCTGTCAAGTTTGACCAATGATCCCATACTACATGCCTAATTATATCCCCCTATCCTTTCCAAACTAACATCTGACATCCCAAAATTCGACAAGAAACTTGGGGAAGATCCTAATAACCACGTAATGAATTTCCATCTTTGGTGTTCTTTGAACTCTTTGATGGATGAATCCATTCGCTTAATACTTTTCCAAAGAAGTCTCATAGGCTCGGTAGCCAAATGGTTTTGTTATCAGGTTAATTGTTAAGTTTAGACACAAATCAATCCCCCTAGCTTTACTATGAAACTAGAACAAAACAAGATAGTACACTACTCTTTCCTTAGATTTCAATTATCAAATGAGAAATGGATCTAGAAAATACCTTTTAAATATTGAAGATCCGACTTTTCCAATGCAATCCAAGCTTCGTCATGAGTTTTATGAGAAATATATGCAAATAAACACAAGCCAACGAAGACAAGAATAACAGAGTCTACTTGATATGAAACTATGTACGTGATCAAGGAATAATACAATATGAACAAATAACATTCATATAGGAAAGAAAAGTATATCTGTATTAAAGAATGTGGAAGAAAGATACAACCATATGCCTTGATGTTGTCAGGTTCCTTCCAACAATTCCTTTCTTCCCACACACTTCTTGCACCAAGGATTATGAGACCATGGATCCAATAGTTACTCAAAATCTATCTTGACAAAGAAAAGTCCAAAGCCAACATACATGCTCCAAAAACTCCAAGCTACAAAACTCAATAACAATCCAATCTTAATCTCAAGCAAAGCTAACTTTCTCCATGAGAGATCCTCTCCTTTTATAAGCTGAAGAGGATAACATGAGGAGGTTAGGATGATCCCACTAAATCATGAAAGTGAGTAAGATCCAAACCGTTCGGAAGCCACCTCAGCATAGAATCTTCTCCTTCTAGAAACATCGAGAAGACACTCTCTTTTCCCACGTACATGAATTTTCACACCCTAGCTATAGTGAAACTTGTGGAAACTCTACAGCCTAGCTATAGTGCAGCCTACGGAAATTAGGAATTTACTCACCCTAGCTACAGTGCAGCATGTGGAAAATAGGAATTTCCTCACCCTAGCTATAGTGTAGCCTGCGGAAACCAGGCATTTCCTCACCCTATGTTTAGAGAAGTCTGCGGAAATACTCTTTATTAGGGTTTTTACAAAGGAAAATACAACTTCTTCTCTCAGTAAAAGTTATTCTCCCTTCTTTCTTCAGTAATTTAGGCCACTAACCCCTCTGAAGGCAACATATAGGTTTACATCATTAACGATCATAAAGGTGATGAAAATAATGTGTATCATAGATCCCCCCAAAGTATGAAGTTAGAACAGAGTGATAGATGAAATACTTTGTCGAGTGTGTGTAGGGAACAAGGAACACGTTGGTCATAAACCTACCAACATACAAGGAAATACAATACAATAATATATCATCACTGAGGTAGGCATCCCCATACTTATAATACAAGTGACTCAAAGCATAAATGTTGACATTCAAAGATCCATGTCAAGTAATATAGGTCATGGACACAAAACATACACTATGGATCCATGCCATTATGACTCAAATCTGAACATAGCCACCAAAAATAAATTGTGGATGTATGTGTTAAAGACTCAAATTTGAACATATCTACAAGACATACAATGTGGATCTATGCAATAGTACAAACTGAATATACTCCAATGTAACCTGAATCTATGAGAAAAGATTCAGGAGTAGCCAATTTTGTTATCGGGGTAATTGTTAAGTGCAGACACAAATCAATCCCCCTAGCTTTACTACGAAACTAGAACAAAACAAGACAGTACACTACTCTTTCCTTAGCTTTCAATTATCAAATGAGAAATGGATCTAGAACATACCTTTTAAATATTGAAGATCTGACTTCGCCAAATCAATCCAAGCTTCGTCACGAGGTTTATGAGAAATACCTGCAAATAAGAACAAGCCAATGAAGATAAGAATAACAGAGTCTATTTGATATGAAACTATGTACATGATCAAGGAATCATACAATATGAACAAATAAAATTCATATAGGAAATAAAATTATATCTGTATTAAAGACTGTGGAAGAAAGATACAACCAAATTCCTTGATGTTGTCAGGTTCCTTCTAATAGTTCCTTTCTTCCCACGCACTTCTTGCTCCAAGGATTCTAATACCATGGATCTGATAGTTACTCACAATCTATCTTGACAAAGAAAATTCCAAATCCAACATACAAGCTCCAAAAACTCCAAGCTACAAAACTCAATAACAAGCCAATCTTAATCTCAAGCCAAGCTAACTTTCTCCATGAGATCTCCTCTCATTTTGTAAGATGAAAAGGATAAGGTGAGGAGGTTAGGATGATCCCACTAAATCATGAAAGTGAGTAATATCCAAACCATTTGGAAGCCACCTCACCATAGAAGCTTCTCCTTCTAGAAGCATCGAGAAGACGCTTGTTTTTCCCATGTACAATAATTTTCGCACCCTAGCTATAGTACAGCCTACGAAAACCAAGCCTTTCCTCACCCTAGTTATAGTGTAGCTTGCGGAAACCAGGCATTTCCTCACCCTGTGTATAGAGAAGCCTACGAAAATCCTCTTTAGTAGGGTTTTTAAAAAGGAAAATATAACTTCTTCTCTCAGTTAAAGTTATTCTCCCTTCTTTCTTCAAGAATTAAGGCCACTGCCCCTCTGAAGGCAACATATAGGTTTACATCATTAACAGTCATAAAGGTGACGAAAATAATGTCTAACAGAGAGCCCCCCAAAGTATGAATTTAGAATAGAGTGATAGATGAAATACTTTGTCGAGTGTGTGTAGGGAAAAAGGAACACTTCGATCAGAAACCTGCCAACAAACAAGGAAATAAAACACAATAATATATCATCACTGAGGTAGGAATTCCCATACTGATAATACAAGTGACTCAAAGCATAAATGCCGACATGAAAATATCCATGTCAAGTAATATAGGTCATGGCCACCAAACATACACTGTGGATCCATTCCATTATGACTCAAATCTGAACATAGCCACCAAAAATACACTGTGGATCTATGTGTTAAAGACTCAAATTTGAAGATAGCCACGATACATACAATATGGATCTATGCAATAGTACAAACTGAATATACTCCAACGCAACCTGGATCTGTGAGAAAAGATTCAGGGTCTTCATCCCCACCACTCTATAGTATGAATATAACCATGTGAATACATGTGTTGAAGTCGAACATGGTAGAAACCACTTGATTACCAGTCATTAGTGAATACCAATAACAAGTGCGACTGAAATCACCATTAATGTCAATGACTCCCAAGGTACACTAGTACAATCCAACAAATGTGAATTAATTTGCTAAAGTCGAACACTCGACGGAATATCCTAATCAAGGGTCGATAATGAAAACCCATTGTCGAAAGCGAGGAAACCTGCCATTGAGGCATGCAAGTTCCAATGTACCAATTAGTTTCTAAGTCTAATTCTTGGATAATGAGTTGAAGTTGACAGGAAAAGACTCGTCACAGGAGGGCCTTAATGTATCCCACATCAAT
The DNA here is from genome assembly GCA_009831015.1 of Picea engelmannii. Lineage (NCBI taxonomy): Eukaryota > Viridiplantae > Streptophyta > Pinopsida > Pinales > Pinaceae > Picea > Picea engelmannii. The sequence goes on from ML777359.1 coordinate 506,044, forward strand.
GACATGAAACGGGTAACAAGATTTGAAGTAGATCAGAGTAACAAGTGATTCAAGAGTGACTCAGGGATGGTCGACATAATAGAAGGCTTAAATACTGCAGACATGGAGGACACAATAGAAGGCTTTCTGGTTTGAACTTCTCTTTTAACATATTAACAACACGCCAACTGTCTTGGAAACATTGACTCAACAAAAGGGATCACAGACCGAATGGTAATCTTATAAAGGAGTATGATAAAGAGGAAAGCAGATTTTCCAAACTAGACACAAAGTGAGTGAAAGGGTGTCATGTTCAAAAGAGACTCTTCCATAGAATACAGGTTTAGACACATTTCTTTCCCAATTTCCCCCCCACCATTTCTAGCAAGTACCTATTTATTTTTTACGCAAGCTTAAGGAGGATAACATATGCTTGTTTATGTAAGCTCATACTTCAGACGAGTCCCTTGGATTATGTTTAAAGAAACCTAAGAAGGAGTGGTTCGGTCCCATGTGGGTCTTTCGATGTTTGTTTTATGAGTCCAAAGATAGAAAACGCGGGGGTTTTTCATGTTTAGAGAGTCTGAAAAACACTTAAAGAGAACTCTCTCAGTTCCTTTTTCGTAAAGTAGACTAATGAGACCAAAAAAGAGATAAACTATCACTCAACAAACGTTTTCTTCAAATACTTTAATGAGTGTGAAAAAAAACAAGGTCGCTAGGCAATCTTTTCATGTTTAGAGAGTCTAAAAAGATCTTAAAGGGAACTCCAAGGGGTTCCTTTTTCGTATAACCTTCATGAGTCTGAAAAAGTGATAAATGTATATTTGGTTACATTATCAGGTATTTACAAGCACGATAAAGAACAAAGACTAAGCTTGGTAAATTATTCTCATGTATTTACGAGAATGAGAAAGAACAAAGACTAAGCTCGGGATTGTTTTCATTTTCACGCAAGCTTTAAAACAAAACAAAACTATCCTTGGGATAGATTTTATTTTTACACATGCTTAAAACTAGACAAAACTATGCTTCGACCTGGTTTCATTTTACACAAGCTTGAACCAGAGAAAACTATGCTTGAGGTTCCCAACGCATAACACAGGGATGGTTGGTACTTATCCCCCATATTAAGAAACTAGCGGTATAGCTCCCACACGAAGTACAGAGGCTAAAAGCATTGCCCCCCAAGATTCGATTCATCCAACAATATAGGAGAATGAAATGAAGCTTAAAATACTATACATAACGAAGTACTTGACTCAAACATAGAGGGGGAACAATATGTTTCATTTTTGGCCGAGCTTGACAAAGGAACAAGAACTATGCTTGAGAATCCAAGTTCAATCCCTAGACCTTTGTTTCATTGTTTAACGAGCTTGACACAGAAACAGGAACTATGCTCGTAACCTTCGTTTCATTTTTTAACAAGGTTTCCACAGAGACGCAAACATATCCTCACGATTAGTTTCATTTTTTTAACGAGCTTGAAAGAAGAAAACCATGCTCAAATCTAGTTTCCTTTTTTAACGAGCTTGAAATTAGAAAACCATGCTCAACTCTCTTCTTGATCACATCTTCCAAGAGGATAGTGCTCTGGAAGGATACCATGTCAAGGGACAAAAATCGGTCATGGATTCCAAGAGATCTTCACTTGATGGAAGAAACACACTCTGGAAGGAACACATGTCAAGGGTTGTGATAGGGGTAAAGAGGTCAGGCTCCAATATCCCTACCAAAGATATCACCATGTCAACTACCAGATCCAAGTCATTTTCATCAGCAGTGGAAGGCATGGGAGACAATGCCACATAATTGACCTGTGGCAGGGATGATATTATCTGCATATAAGAACTGTTTAGTGAGGTCATTGAATTGACGGTCAAGTCAGGACCAAAAAATGAAAGTTGATCAATAGTCACAATTCTTCTATCATGAGGGAAAGATATCACACAAAAAAGAGTGGAAACAATATCTTTCATGTCATAGACATAATCTCGCCCAAGGATTAAAGAAAAATCCAAGCGGTCTTGGACTACCATGAAGTCAATAAAGACAGTTTTCATGCACAAAGTTACAGGAAACTGAGGAAGGGTTCCTAAAGGTTGACTAGTTCTTATGTTGAAAGCTAACATATTTTGCGTAACTGCCACAAGCTGAGGACAACCCAAATCTTTCCAAGCAAGAGAGGACAAAATACTAATGGACGCACCTTCATCTATCAACATCTGAGGAACGTTCCTACCACAAACCTGCACTGTAATCTAGAAAGGAATGTGAGAGGGAAGACAAGGTCCAGTTATCACACCCCAATCAAAATAGATGGCCTCATTACTTGGACAGGGTTCCACGAGAGGAGGAATACCCCCCGGCATGGTATAGTTTGTATCAACAAGAAAAACATGAGAAACATTAGGTTTACTCTCTAGCGGGAGAGTAGGATCGACCGATGACAAGATCATATCGACCACTTGGGTTTCATTCTCGAAGGGGAGAATCAGGTCGACGGGTGGAAGGGGATCGACCAATTGGGTTTCACTCTCTAACGGAAGAGTGGGATCGACCGAGGATGGGATTGGATTGACCACTTGGGTTGCACTCTCTGGCGGGAGAGTGGGATTAACCAAGGATGGGATCGGATCAACCACTTTGTCAACTGGTTCAAATAAGGACGTGACCATATTAACTACATGATCAACCGGATTGATCGATGAAGGGGCCGGATCGATCATTCCATCAACTACAGGTGGGTCGAGAGTAAGCTTGCAATAAGAAACTAGAAGTTGAGGCTATGAAAATGTCATGTCTCCCAGCAATTTCAAGGCTTTTTCCATACAAGGGAAAAGGTGAGTTATATGACTCCCTTTTCAAAACATACACGGGAACTTGACTCTTCTTTTCTTCTTCCCAACGGTATCTTGACTAGTTGACGGGAGGTCATCAACATGTTGTTCATAGGTTGATGACATGGGTTGGAGAGGTTTTGTAGAGCATGCTTCTATAACCTTGGATAGACCAGGGAAATCCTTAAGAAGATGGCTACCCTTACAAAGCATGCAAGGGTACTTGGGCTTATGGGTTGTTTGGATGATCTTGGCATCATCAACACTCCCAACACAATTAACAGTAATTGGTTTCTTTCCAACATGTCTGGTAGTGGTTGGAATTTTGGACCCTCGTTTATTTTTGTTCTTCTTATTCTTATGTTTCTTCTTCTTCTTATCCACCGAGTTACTAGCTTTAGATATTTCACTCAGTGAAGAAGATGAAATGGAAGAAGACCTTGCAAGTGAAGAATGTGAAGAATATCTTACTGGTGAAGGAGGTGAAGGATCAACATGAGGTTGATGTTGTTAGGGGAAGTGCTTACAAATGAATCACTAACTGCATTCGTGACTACCTGAGTGGAAAACAACCATACGGGTAATCCAATTGTGAAACCTAGAAGGCTCAAAGTAGCGATGTGAGGAGGACCAATGTTTCCATAGGAAGGAAAAAATAAAGGTTCCCTTGGAGTATAGGTTCCTTCATTGGTCATTTCAGGAAATGACACCATTAAAAACAAAATATCCAACCTAGAGTCCACCACGGAAAACAAATAGCACAAGCAAAAAAGTCTAGTAAGCAAACAATACCTTCTCACAATGAGCACAGTAGTTGGTGGTGAAATCCAACGTCGCGGGAACAAAGTAAGAACGGGTTGAGATAGAGCGGGTGTAAAAGTTACATTGACGACCTACTTAACTAACTTACGCCTTGGTACAATATCCTACACATAATCATGGGTATACCCTCCAAGGAGCCCGAGTGATTTTGGCCAACGTAGATTCTAGGTACCATGAAGACTTGCCCCTCCACAGTCACCTCGTGTAAAGAACCTAAAGATATAAGACATTAAGGTTACCAACTACTATAGTGATTCTTGGGGAAATAGTCAACAGTCTGATCCACGTGCAAATGCAGGGTATCTGGCCCAAAATCAACTTGAAAGGCTTCCACTCATCACTGTGGGTATACCTTCAAGCGACCCCCATAATACGCCCAATCTCTACACCAAGACCAACAAAAAAGGGTGAGTAACTCTGCCAGTCTCAATGCGACCTCGTGATTGACCCTTGTGTTAGAAGGGGTTCCCAGTACAAAATGTAGCAAGTGGATTTCACCGCTCCCTAACGCAAGATTCTATGTTTTTTTTCAGCTTTGGAAAGTTATCTTTCACACCTATTCCAAATCCCTACAACAAATCTAATGTAGGTTTCCTACCAAAAAATATAAAATGTCTAGTCAATTTTTATAAGAAATTTATTTTTAAGGATGTTGTTACTCAAAAGGAAAATGGCTTGGACAATATGGTGTTTTGGCTAACACTAAACAATGCAAAGAAATGCAAATGCAAATGCAAATATTTCACTTCGATGAAAGCTATATTACGAGAAGGAGAAAACGTTTATCATTCCCATGTGCACATTGTCCCAAAATTTTAAAACTCATCAATATCAAGATCTTCAAGAAATGAGACAAAGAGACTGTACACCAATACACAATTCATGGTCCCCCCGGCCATGAGGGGAATTTTTTTTCAGAATTCAAGAACAAAAAATGCCAAAAATCATGCAATTTCGCTACTTCAAATGCAAGGATGTCCCCAAACTAATGCAAAGAAAGAAAATTTAAAGTTTTTTTTTAAATATAGCTAAAATAAATATCAAATCTATAAAACAAAGAAACCCAAACAAACTTTCTCTTTTAACATGAATTATTCAATAAAAGAAAAAGAAGTTCTTTCACCTAACAATTCTAAAGAAAAAACAATGCTTTGTAACAGAAAGACACTCAAAGGAAGAGATCAAATCTTTCAAAAGAAAACAAAGAAAAAATAAGGCAAAGATGGCTGAAATCAGATTCAAATTTTGTCAAGCAGGCTATAATCAGACCCAAAAAATCACCTTAGAACCACATCATAGATCTGGGCAGGGAAAACCACCAAAAATGAATTTTTTCACAATCTTCGTAGGCTAGAAGACTAGCACAGTGTGGAAATCCTTTATCGTCGTAGGCCAGAAATGGGTAGGGCGCGGAGTTTTTGTACTGGTCTAAACAAGTACGGTGCGGAAATCCTAAGTCGTCACACTGTCCCTCAAAAGAGGGTGCAGAAATCAAGAAAAAAATTAAAAAATTAAGAACGTTTTCCAATGAAGTTGAACGGTCAGAGTGTCAAGACGGATCTCCCAGTGACTCAGAAAATAGAAACCAAGCAATCAAAGCAAGAAAGCAAGACAAACTAGGAAAAAAATATGTTCCCCAGTGGAGTTGCCAATTTTTTTATCGGGCTAATTGTTAAGTGCGGGAACAAATCAATCCCCCTAGCTTTACTATGAAACTAGAATAAAACAAGACAATGCACTACTCTTTCCTTATCTTTCAATTATCAAATTAGAAATGGATCTAGAACATACCTTTTAAATATTGAAGATCCGACTTCGCCAATGCAATCCGAGCTTCGTCACGAGGTTTATGAGAAATATCTGCAAATAAGCACAAGCCAATGAAGACAAGAATAACATAGTCTATTTGATATGAAACTATGTACGTGATCAAGGAATCATACAATATGAACAAATAACATTCATATAGGAAAGAAAAGTATATCTGTATTAAAAAATGTGGAAGAAAGATACAACCAGATGCCTTGATGTATTCAGGTTCCTTCCAACAGTTCCTTGCTTCCCACACACTTCTTGCTCCAAGGATTCTAAGACCATGGATCTGATAGTTACTCACGATCTATCTTGACAAAGAAAATTCCAAAGCCAACATACAAGCTCCAAAAACGCCAAGCTACAAAACTCAATAACAAGTCAATCTTAATCTCAAGCCAAGCTAACTTTCTCCATGAGAACTCCTCTCCTTTTATAAGCTAAAGAGGATAAGGTGAGGAGGTTAGGATGATCCCACTAAATCATGAAAGCGAGTAATATCCAAACCGTTCAGAAGCCACCTCACCATAGAAGCTTCTCCTTCTAGAAACATCGAGAAGACACTCATTTTTCCCATGTACAGGAATTTTCGCACCCTAGCTATAGTGCAACCTATGGAAACTCTGCAGCCTAGCTATAGTGCAGCCTGCGAAAATCAGGAATTTCCTCACCCTAAATATAGTGCAGCCTATAGAAACTAGGGATTTCCTCACCCTAGCTATAGCACAACCTGCGGAAGCCAGGCATTTCCTCACTCTATGTATAGAGAAACATGCGAAAATCCTCTTTAGTAGGGTTTATACAAAGGAAAATACAACTTCTTCTCTCAGTAAAAGTTCTTCTCCCTTCTTTCTTCAGGAATTCAGGCCACTGACCCCTATGAAGGAAATAAATAGGTTTACATCATTAACGGTCATAAAGTTGACAAAAATAATGTATAAGAGGTATATTGAGTTTCCATGACACTCCTTTGGTGACTTTAATATTTTAGATATGGATTATTTGACGCATTTCCAGTTGTCGATTCGATATGATACCAATACAAATCTTTTAACTTCACTTAGACAATCATCTCCCACTAATTTTTTTTATCATATCCATGAGTAAAGGAGGTGGTGAAAGTTAATTAAAGATACCATTCTGAACCAACTCCTAGAATATTGATTTACCAAGTCACTTTTTCCACCCATCACTAGAGATGTCACTACAGGCGATGTTGTCACTGAGGATCAAGACATTAGTCATGCTCAATATTTTTACTTGGTATATTCCCAGTTTGGCACACTTTATGATATGATCCCTCATGCTTCTTGACCATCGAATGATCGATCAAGACCTGCTCCAGAAATCCATGTATATTGCGTGGCAGGTTCTATTACCAAAATTGCTCCCTATCATACACAAACCTTCGAGGTGAATGCGATCCAATCCAATTCATCTTAGAAACCTGTAGGTAATAAGAAAAACAAGGGTAAATACAATAATTCTTGTAACACACATGAGAATACAAAAATTGTTGATACTCAACTGAAAAGGAAAGCTAAGTTTCCCAGCATGATTTGTGCAGAGGACCACTACACGAAAGACTACCCTCGTCGAGAGGAAGTTCTAAATTTATGAAGGGTACCTCCCAACCTATATTATTAACTAACCCTTTTTAGATTCAGCTGCAAAATATGGTTGTGCAAAATCCTTCCCCTCCACAAGGGGACAACACAGGTCGTCCTAACCACGAGGATGCTTCCTCAAGCGCTCAGGTTCTTATGCGCTCATGATGCTTCCACTCCTTCTCCATCCTCCACCCCTCTTTAGATTGAGGGACATTTTGTTGAGTCGGTGTTGCACCCACCCAAGGGAACAATTCAAAAATCAATTTTCAATCCAAGTTCCTGCACTGCTAAAAAATACAATGTTGTTGAATATTTGGCACAATAACCTTGTGTTATGTCGATGCTAGAAGTTCTACAAAAATGTCATCATTGAAAAATATCAAAAAACACCCTTTATGAGCATTTTCAATGCAAATCCGTCGAAATTGCAGATTTTAATTGCAACAATCAGATTTAGCAATTTCAAAAACATCTCATACCAACGATGTAGGTATGTCATCCAAGGTATTAATTACATTTTTATGTTTATATTTTTCAATAATACAATGAATGACAACCATAATTTAAATTTTTGTCATGTTTGAAAAAAATATAATCAATCCCAATCTTTTGTCAAAGCAACACATTGTTGCAAAACCTGTCCAGAACAAGGCATTCATTTGACAATATAAGCCATTGTTTTGGTAATGGACGGCGTGGATGACAGGTTCTTAGGTATGTCATCCCAGGGATTAATTACGTTTTTAAGTTTATATTTTTGTATAAGACAATAAATGACAACCATAATTTAAATTTTTGTGGTGTTTGAAAAAAATATAATCAATTCCAATCTTTTGTCAAAGCAACACATTGTTGCAAAACATGTCCAGAACAAGGCATTCATTCGACAATATAATCCATTGTTCTGGTAATGGCCGACGTGGATGACAAGTTCTTAGGTTTCATTGAAAAATATAAAAAGCCACCATTTATGAGCATTTTCAATGCAAATCCGTCGAAATTGCAGAAATCGGATTTAACAATTTCGAAAACATCTCATACCAACGATGTAGGTATGTCATCCCAGGGATTAATTATATTTTTATGTTTATATTTTTGTATCAGCCAATGAATTACAACCATAATTTAAATTGTTGTCATGTTTAGATAAAATATGATCAATCCCAATATTTTGTCAAAGCAACACACTGTTGCAAAACCTGTCCAGAACAAGGCATTAATTTGACAATATAATCCATTGTTTCGATAATGGCCAGCGTGGATGGGAGGGTTTCAGACTCAAACATCACTCTAGTTCAATAGTAATATTGATTTTCCTTGACAATATGTAGAATTATTTTTCATATGGAGCTTCATTCTCATATGTAATCTAGTTCAACAGTAACATGATGGGCAACAGTAACCTGTGAATGGGGCCAATGTTGAAATTCTTTCAAAATGTTTCTATATGCACTGAAATTTGACATGGATAGATTGTTCGCATGCCTTAATGATATGGAAGGGTGTCTAGACTCAAATATACAGTAATAGATGCGGGAACATGTTTATCGTCAATGAATTTTAAAAGGAACAACAAACAGACATTGTACTAGGTCTAGACATGGGAAATGGCGACCTATGAATGGGGCCAACGTTAAAATGTTTTCAAATTGTTTCTGTATGCACTAAAATTTGACATGGATAGACTATTTGCATGCCTTAACGATATGGGATGGTTTATGGACTCGAATTTGACTCACACACCCACTTGTTTCCATTATCAATTCATCATGTAAACCATAAACCCTAATTTTCTTTCAAAGTGCACAAATTGGTTGACGCAAGTTTTAAGTTTTTGTTAGTCTTTCTTCATTTTTCTTTCAGGTTCTACATTGTATATACAATGTATTTGTGTCATATTTGTGATGAAAAATCCCTCTTTTCATTCATTGTTTAATCAACACTATAAAAATGATTGTGATGAATGGCCCATGCATCCCTAAGGAAATTTATATGATCTTGTACCTTGTTTTTTGACCCTATATCATTCCTTGGACAACCATGAGAACCATACTTCATGTTACAAATGCATTTGAAATGACCATTGTTATATCACATATTGCATTTTTTATTCCATAAATCCCTAGGCATGGACCATAAATACCTCTTTTTCGTTGATTTCTTAATCAACACCATAAAAATTCTCCTTTGCAATACTATAGGCAGGGACGTGTGTATTGTCAAACAAATTTTACAAGGAAATTATACTAGGTCTAGACACGGGCAACAGTGACCTGTGAATGGGGCCAATGTTGAAATTTGTTCATATTGTTTCTGTATGCACTAAAATTTGACATGGATAGACTATCCACGTGCCTTAACCATATGTGATGGTTTATGGACTCAAATTTGACTCACACACACACACACTTGTTTCCATCATCAATTCATCATGTAAACCATAAACCCTAATTTGCTTTCAAAGTACACAAATTGGTGGATGCAAGTTTTAAGTTTTTGTCAGTATTTCTTCATTTTTCTTTCAAGCTATACATTGTATATACAATGTATATGTGTCATAGTTGTGATGAAAAATATCTTTTTTTGTTCATTGTTTAATCAAAACTATAAAAATAAGTACTTTGATGAATGGCCCATGTGTCCCTAAGGAAATTTATATGATCATGTACCTTGTTGTTTGACCCTAGAGAATTCCTTGGACAACCATGAGAACAATACTTCATGTTACAAATGCATTTGAAATGACCATTGTTATATCATATATTGCATTTTTTATTCCATAAATGCCTAGGCACGGACCATAAATCCCTATTTTTAGCTGATTTCTTAATCAACACCATAAAAATACTCCCTTGCAGTACTAGATGCAAGGACATGTGTACTGTCGAATGAATTTTACAAGGAAATTGTACTAGGTCTAGACACGAGCAACAGTGACCTGTGAATGAGGCCAACGTTGAAACTTTTTCAAATTGTTTCTGTATGCACTGATATGATACATGGATAGACTATTTGCATGCCTTAACGATATTGGAGGGTTTCTGGACTCAAATTTGACTCACACACCCACTTTCTTCCATCATCAATTCATCATGTAAACCATAAACCCTAATTTTCTTTCAAAGTACACAAATTGGTTGGCACAAGTTTTAAGTTTTTGTTAGTCTTTCTTCATGTTACAAATGCATTTGAAATGACCATTATTACATCACATATTGCATTTTTTATTCCATAAATCCCTCTTTTTCATTGATTTCTTAATCAACACCATAAAAATCCCTCTTTTTCATTGATTGCTTACCTTCATGGAGTCATCAATAGGGTATTTACAATGTCTATCAATGTAGTTTTCCCCCACATCTAGAAGGATAATCAATAAATAAGGTTCAATTACAAGAGATTGTAACTGCAAGGACCCGGGTGGAGTCATCGATTTGTCGGGTTTTAGTGTTCCCAATGAATGGATACATTGTTTTTTACATGGAATGGGACAAAACATGTGCCTTCTTAATTTTCTTCCTTCACTTGATGTGGACCTAGTCATTCCTAGACTTGAATTGAAAGCTACCCCTAGTCTTAGGCAACACCCTTCATGACACTTGTCACTAAATGATTAGATCACAAGGTTGGAGGCATATGATCATTGGGATGAGGCTTTACAACCCTACAGTAAAAAGATACATTAATTGAACTTTGGCTAGATTGAAAGGCCCCTTCTTCCCATGAAATGAGGTACATTCCCTTCTTGGGTGAATAATCCTGAAAAACTAAAATATGGGGAAACAAAGGGGAAGTAATGGAAGGTGAAAAGTATGAGAAAGAATGGTACAATGACCCTTTAAGGAGACCCCCCAGTAGAAACCCTTTCTATGAGGGTGACCACTTACTAGGAAACCATGACACACACTATGGTGAAATAGGGAAAAAAACATAATTCCCAAGAAAATATTTTCAAAATCAAGAAAGGACTCTTTGCAATATGTTCAAATGATTTATTTATTCTAATGACACTTACTACAAGCTCGGGCTTATTACCTCATGGAGCAAGGCCTTTTCTCCTCCATGAGAAAATAAATGCATTTAAAAATACCAAAAACTAAAATAAAAAGGGAATTAAATTGTCACAAGAGGTGAATCAAATGATGACATAAAGGAACTATTACAATTCCCACTGAGATTTAATGCATAAGAAAGCAATGATTTTTCCCTCCAATGGATGTGCCCCTATAAGTGCAACATGTTAGTTATAAGAGACTTGTCCTCACATTCCTTATTTGCTTATTTCCTAAGGATAGGAAAATAGGTTCTTTACACATCTCCTTTCAAAGCAGGCTTGTCCTTAAGCCACTTTATGGGAAACAAAGCTATTTAGATATCCCTACTCAAAGGAAGCTTATCCTTAAACCACCTAAGACCCATCTTTGTAGTTTTCCAATATTGTGTTCCAACAATGCCTCAAAAACCCCTCGCAAGATGTTGGGAGTAAATACTTCATTCTAGTAAAACATTGAAAGGCCCTACTAAAGCATTAATACTTTGTTTTTTTATAGCTTTAAACATATCTATTATGTGATGCAGACGAAAACTGTGTGTCCTTCGAATCTTCAAACCTGTGGGTTATGGGCCCATATAATGGATTGTAAGAGTCCTTGCAACAACCTCAAATTCGTTCAACAGTACCCTGGTGTCATTGTCAATCTTCTTTGTGCAAATCCGTGCTCCCCAAGCATTGATACTTTACCCATATGTTCCATAAATTCAAACATGGGTATAACTTTCTGAATAGCCACATGTTATGATTGCACGCTAATCGAAAAGGTTATTAAATACCCATTGTAGGTTTATTTTGATGATAGATGGTCCACATCATTTCGGGGGGGCACTTCCTAACCTACATTTTGGGCCTCCAACTTCATGAATTCATAACTCCTCAATCATTAGGAACTACGTGACGTTCCACCTATCACCGGAAATGGCATGACGAGGATTATCCATTCATGAGTGTCTTACATGCATGTACATTGTTCTTCATGTCCATATTTTTGGAGTTACTTCACACACACCTATGATTTATTTTTCCTATGGTTTTTCCTTGTTTAATATTCATAATTAGTCATTACCTAGTCCCCTATATTTTAGGGGAGAATATTCCACCTGGAGAATATTCTCTTTCAATTGACACTTTAGTTTGACTAGTTGAGTTGAGTTTAGATGCTACATTGGTTTTGTCACCATGAACCATTGGGATCATCACCATGCTAATTCGACCTTGCCTTGGTATCATCACCAGACTGGTGGATTACCCACTAGTACATATGGGCAGATTATTCCATGAAATTTTTCCACATTTCCATTATTTTCATTTTTTTTAAATTGGGGGGGATTTTCGTCGCTATTTCCACGAAAGTTCATCGCTATAGCGACGATTATTGCATACCTCAAAAACCATCTTCTAACACACGTGACTTGTAATGGCTAGTTGATTATTTTGGGTCAACTCAGACATTTCCGTTGCTGTATCGATGATAGTCGATCTATATATACCTGACCTTAAGAGACTTTGCGACACATTTTCTATAGTTGTGACAATGTTCATGGCTTTTTTTTGAGAATTTATTTTTGTCGTCACCCACCGGTTGAACAAATCCAACTCTCGATCTACATAGCTCGGATTTTGAACTTGCAAGGTTAGTATGTTTTTTTATTTATGTACTCATTTAATTTGTAAATTTTTGTTCAAAAGAAATTTCATCTAGCTTGTTTTTTCTTTGATAATATATTATATGTGCAGTACCATATTTCAAAATATTTATGTCATTGGTTTTTGGATCTAGTTAGTATATTCTATGGAAATTCATGTCAAATGTCAAGAAAAATATTTTCCGAAGAAGTATTTTAAGAAGAGGGAAAATTACTCCATCAATAAGTCAATTCAAACATTAAAAATGGATGTCATTATCAATCTAGATTAATTTGAGCCTACAATTCCTTATGTAAATTTAATCCTTATTACAAAACCACCAACTCAAACAACTTTACTGGTTGGACTAATGTTTGAAATAGAAAGTGGAAAAAAATCCTCTTAGGTCTAATCCTATCCCTTAGCGACCTTGTTATATCTCTAACTTTTGTGTTTCTATGATGTCAAAATGTCAAAATGTCTTAGAAGAAATAATTGTGAGGATTGTAGGTCATTATAAATAAACATATAATAATAGAAAAGAGTAGCTAAAATATCATGAAGGAGTAGCTAAAATATAAAAAAATGACAACTTATTGTTTGGCATGGTGTAGGTAAGACAATTACTTGTCAGTACAAGGATTTGTCACTATGAACAAAAATGACAGGAAGCTTGCTCGGTTAAGAGTGACATTAGAGGAAATGGGCGATGGAAAATGTTATTTCCCTTGATATGATTGTAGGGGCTTGCAAGAAAAATACTCTTAATAACAATAGCTAAAAGACATTGTAGGGAGAAGGGGCACACCGAAGGGGGTTATGAATATTGTCCCTTCATAAGAGGATTCAATATTTAATGTATTCTCTATAATAATCATCATGTCATAAATTTTAGTAATATTTCTTATCATGATTTTTATATTTTCTATACACACTAACTTTTCTATGTTGTTTTTAAATATATAGACGATGCCCCAAAACTGTCGACCTCCGGAGAGTTATTTGACAAGTACTAGCAGAAATACTCCTTTATAGGGTGATGAACTTCGAGATCAGAATATTGAAGTTGTTGATAAAGTTATTAATGATGATATGGATGGAGATAACGTTAGTGATTCTAATCAGGAAGATGAGATACATAGATTGATCCAAGACACATTTTCTCCAAAGGATGAGGACAACCAGGATGATAGTCATGATGTTGATTCTATACTCGAGAAGTCACGTCAACCTCTCTATGAAGGCTCAACAAAAAATCTTCTATCTGCTATATTTTTGTTGGTGAACTTGAATATTTTTAATGGTTTATCAAACACATGCCTCACATAGATACTGAGGTATTTAATTTGTTAATTATTTATGCTTGCATGTTCACAAATACTTAAAAGGTTCATTTTTTCCCTATATTGCTATTGTTTTCTAATTTGTAAATTAGTATGGATGTGATATTAATGATTAATATTGTTTAGATTGAATTATTGTTTTGAATTTTGTAGATTGTTAGGTGAATTTATATTACCAACGTCAAATATTTTTCCACGCACATATCGAGAAATATCTGTGATTATGAAAGAAATTGGAATGGAGTATTAGACTATTGATGCATGTACTAATGATCATATCATATACTATGGACAATATGCATTAGAAAATTAATTCCCACAATGTCAAATAAGTAGATATCGAACCGATAAAGTGTCAAATAAGGTGCCTCGCTAAGTTCTTCATTATATTCCAATAATTTTTCATTTCCAGCGGTTGTTCAGGTGCCAAAGTATAGCACAGTTTATGGATTTCCATGCAAAGAACAGAATTCGAGACAATGTTCCTTGAATGCCTGCAGATGGATATGCATTGAAGTACATCGAAGAAAAGTGGCCATTTTTTAAAGAAGAACCTTATAATGTTAGACTTATGTCGATAGCTGATGGTGTCAATCCATTTTGAGAGCTTCATTCTACATACTCAGTGTGGCCTGTTTTTGTTATAAACAATAACCTTCCTCCTTGGATGTCGATCAAGAGAGAGCACACAATGTTGGCAATGATTGTTCCAGGTATTTAATTATTTTTTATTTCCTTTAAAGTATGACAAAACATTTCATTTCTTTGTTTCATGCATGGTAATTATTTCTTTTATATACAACGACATCTAGATAAGTATAATTAATCATGCAATATGTTGAAACAATTAGGTAAGTACCAGGTTAAAGATATGAACTTATATATTGAGCCTCTTCTCGATAATTTGTTGAAGTTATGGGTTGGCATCATTATGTATGACATCTCTAGACCAATAGGGAAAAAACCATTTCAATTCCATTGAATACTATCATGGAGAATTAATGATGCTCTCGGGTTAACACATTTTTGTGGTATATTTTTACTTTCTTGTGTGATTTAATATTATATATATTTATTGAAAATATCATGCATTATTTTGAATTGTAACTCTAATTCACTACATTAATTCATATATATTGTAGGTCTTCAAACAAAGGGTAAATTTGCATGCCCAGTTTGTGGTCCCGGGATAAAATATCGTCTTTCAAGGAGTTTAGGAAAGGAAGTGTTTTATGAGTATAGGCACTTTCTTCCTAAGAAACATAGTTATCAAACTACAGACAGAGAAAAATTCAATGGTAAAGAAGAGAATGGAAAAAAAAACGAAGAAGGACACCACGCCTACGGAAGTTGGAATATATTAGAAATCGTCAAGGTATGCAAACTATTTATGTATGACATATTATATAAATATTTGGTTAATTTCATTAGTATTAATTTCATTTTGTTTGATTAATTAGTGTTAATTTCAAATTGTTGATGTTTCATGAATGTCGTTAAGGCATGAATGGGCTTCCACGAGGAATGAAAAGTTACCCGATGCAATTCAGTAGGTTTCCATTCTACAAGCGCCTACAAATAGTTCATCTATTTGATATAATGCATATCGGGAAGAACATAACAGAATTGTTATGGAAAATATTAGATGGAAGGACTGACAAAGAGAGAATTGGAAAGATTTTTTGTGACATCCAGGAAGCTAATCATGCATTGCAAAGGGTTATTATTAATTCTAATGGTGATGGTCGTGAACATATTACTAGTCTTCCTTGGTTATTGACGGAGCAACAGAGCAATATTGTAAAAGAGGTCATTCGAAAAATTAGGTTTCTGACGGGGTTTTCGTCGAACATACAAAATATCTTAACAAAAAAAGGTGATTTTGGTGGCGTTAAAACACATGACTGGAATACATTCATTAAGGTAATTAGTAGGTTATAATATATTTCCTTATTGGTACGCAATTTTTGGAAAGAAATAATAATTATTTGTTTTTTGTTACAGTATGTTCTACCTTTATCTCTCCCAGATGACTTTGACAACAACATAAAACAAATTATTTATGTACTTGGCAAATAGATGAGGTAAGTAATGTTTTATAAGGAAAATGTACTTCTTATGTGATTTGTAATGGAACTTATTGACATATTGTGTTTTATCTGCAAATTTATGTATGCCTTGATATTATTTTATTACATCGACATTTGTAGGTGTCTTTCATCAAATGAAATCCATAAAGAAGATATAAGGTATTGGAAGAGATAAATTCCCCGACTAATGTGTCAAATGCAACAGTATCTACCTCTAGCATTTTTCAATGCACAAGAAAACTACCTCATACACCAAGTTGAGGAGATTGAATTATGTGGACCAATACACACAAGGTCAATGTGGATGGTGGAGTGGCAGTTGAATTCATTGAAGGATTTTGTTAGACAAAGAGCATGTCCGAAGGTTTCTATCGTTGAGGGATATATGGTATATCAATGCATGGTGTATATTAGTCAATATCTACCTAGATTAGCAGAAAACATGAATGCACCTCGCATTTGGCATCTCGACTCCATCAACAAATTTGAAGGGGAGGTCCTATTGGGGAAAGGTAAAATGAGGATTGTGAAATGTAATTATTAGATGTTGACGTAGATTTAATGTATTACACATTTATTTTTCCAAATTTATTTTATCATACTAATTTTTTAACATTTTTTATTTCTGCATGTTGAACTATATTAAACTATTCATTTATTAACAATATCTAATTAATCATATTAAATTGTTATTTTATCATATAGTTTCTCGAGAGTGGGATGCTTTACATTTATACATTGAAAACAACCTTGATTGGATGGAGCATTGGATAGAATATACGAAAGAATACTTCGGTAGGTTATCATGGGAAGGGGTGAGTAACATGATTAAAACAACGCATCATCATCGAGATCAATTTATTGATCTTACGTCAACTAGGGAAGTTGATTTATCCTTTGGTTTAAAAGATAAACATGCAAGTAAATTGTTTACCCACATTTTCCTAGTTATTTCCCAATTTTTCAATGTATTTGGTTTGTTTAATTTTTGAAATATATATTTACTAAGTCCTATATGAGGTTTATTAATTGGCAATCTATTTTTTACTTGTTGACCATGTTGCAATTGAAACATCACAAGGCTATGTGGTGTAATGGTCGTAAATTTCGTATCAAAATGTTGGATGACAAGATGAAAACTTGGATTGTGGGATAACTATAGTGTTTAAGGTCACCAACATTTCCTCTAGAAGTGACAAAAATCCAAAAGAAACTGAGAATAGGTACTATGGGAATTTGGAGGATATAATTGAGTGTGATTTTAATTCCCTTAAAATAGTTTTGTTTGAGCTGAAATGGTACAGGCTATGGATGCATGAACGTGATCCTGAAATAATTTTTAGTGAGCATGATAAGGGATTTACCATGGTTAATACAAGGGCATTTGAACTGGGTACAGAGCCTTATGTTCTTCCAAGTCAATGTGAGCAAGTATTTTACTCAGAGGTACATAGTAAAGCAAGTTGGTCATACGTTGTTAGATATGATCCAAGAGGAAGACCAGTAAAGTATAATCATGTATCCGAGGATGAAGATAATAGCGAGTAAGAATATCATGATTATGAATATCAGAAGCAGGTGGTTGTAGTCTATGTGTCAAATGAATAAGTTGAAGAAGTTTATCATCCAAATGTAGGAGACGACGATCGCATTGATGATATCGATAACTATATTAGTGAAAATGACGTTGATGATGATGTTGATATGAATGGTCCTTTCACCAATATCAATTTTGAACCAGATCCTGATACAGATGTTGAGTTGGATGAAGAAGAAGATGACTGGTATTTAATTGTTGAAAAGAAGAGGTATGTGTTTATATCTTTGACAATGATATTTATATGTTTTTATTTTGTATAATAGAGTATATGTTACATGTTCTTAATAATTTCAAATTAGGTATGGGGAAATTGAGAGTGATGTGAGGGGGGGGGGGGAATAATTAGAGCTTCCAACTTCACATGGTTTCCTTTGTTTAGTAGAGAATGAAATATTCTCAAAACCAAGAGGAGCTTTGCACGGCTACGCCTAATCATACCAACGATGTAGGTATGTCATCCCAGGGATTTTCATTTTTATGTTTATATTTTTGTATAAGCCAATGAATGACGCCCATAATTTAAATTTTTGTCGTGTTTGAATAAAATATGATCAATCCCAATCTTTTGTCAAAGCAACACGTCAATGCAAAACCTGTCTAGAACAAGGCATTCATTCGACAATATAAGCCATTGTTCTGGAAATGGTCAGTGTGGATGACAATTTCTTAGGTTTCATTGAAAAATATAAAAAAGAACCCTTTATGAGCATGTTCAATGCAAATCCGTCGAAATTGCAGAAATCGGATTTAGCAATTTTGAAAACATCTCATACCAATGATGTAGGTATGTCATCCCAGGGATTAATTATATTTTTATGTTTATAATTCTGTATAAGCCAATGAATGACATCCATAATTTAAATTTTTGTCGTGTTTGAAAAAACTATAATCAATCCCAATCTTTTGTCAAAGCAACACATTGTTGGAAAACTTGTCCAAAACAAGGCATTCATTCGACAATATAAGCCATTGTTTTGGTAATGGCCGACATGGATGACAAGTTCTTAGGTTTCATTGAAAAATATAAAAAGGCACCCTTTATAAGCATTTTCAATGCAAATCCATCAAAATTGCAGATTTTAATTGCAGAAATCGGATTTAGCAATTTCGAAAACATCTCATACCAATGATGTAGGTATGTCATCCTAGGGATTAATTACATTTTTATGTTTATATTTTTTTATAATCCAATGAATGACAACCATAATTTAAATTTTTGTCGTGTTTGAATAAAATATGATCAATCCCAATCTTTTGTAAAACCAACACGTTGTTGCAAAACCTGTCCAGAACAAGGCATTAGTTCGACAATATAATCCATTGTGCTGGTAATGGCTAGCGTGGATGGGAGGGTTTTAGACTCAAACATCACTCTAGTTCAATAATAATATTGATTTTCCTTGACTATATGTAGCTTTATTTTCATATGGAGCTTCATTCTCATATGTAATCTAGTTCAATAGTAACCTGATGGGCAACAGTAACCTGTGCATGGGGCCAATGTTGAAATTCTTTCAAAATATTTCTATATGCACTGAAATTTGACATGGATAGATTGTTCGCATGACTTAATGATATGGAAGGGTTTCTAGACTCAAATATACAGTACTAGATGTGGGAACATGTTTATTTTCAATGAATTTTAAAAGGAACAATGAACAGACATTGTACTAGGTCTAGACATGGGCAATGGTGACCTATGAATGGGGCCAATGTTGAAATATTTTCAAATTGTTTCTGTATGGGCTAAAATTTGACATGGATAGACTATTCACATGACTTAATGATATGGGATGGTTTATGGACTCAAATTTGACTCACACACCCACTTGTTTCCATCATCAATTCATCATGTAAACCATAAACCCTAATTTTCTTTCAAATTACACAAATTGGTTGATGCAAGTTTTAAGTTTCCCTTAGTCTTTCTTCATTTTTCTTTCAAGTTCTACATTGTATATACAATGTATGTGTGTCATAGTTGTGATGAAAAATCCCTCTTTTCGTTCAGTGTTTAATCAACACTATAAAAATGACTGTGATGAATGGCCCATGCATCCCTAAGGAAATTTCTATGATCTTGTACCTTGTTGTTTGACCCTATATCATTCCTTGGACAACCATGAGAACCATACTTCATGTTACAAATGCATTTGAAATGACCATTGTTATATCACATATTGCATTTTTTATTCCATAAATCCCTAGGAATGGACCATAAATCCCTCTTTTTCGTTGATTGGTTAATCAACACCATAAAAATCCTCCCTTGTAGTACTATATGTGGGGATCTGTGTACTATCAAATGAATTTTACAAGTAAATTGTACTAGGTCTAGACACGGGCAACAGTGACCTGTGAATGGGGCCAACGTTGAAATTTTTTCAAACTGTTTTTGTATGCACTGAAATTTGACATGGATAGACTATCCACATGCCTTAATGATATGGGAGGGTTTATGGACTCAATTTTGACTCACACACACACTTGTTTCCATCACCAATTCATCATGTAAACCATAAACCTTAATTTTTTTTCAAAGTACACAAATTGGTTGACGCAAGTTTTAAGTTTTCGTCAGTCTTTCTTCATTTTTATTTCAGGTTATACATTTTATATACAATGTATATGTGTCATAGTTGTGATGAAAAATCTCTCTTTTCATTCATTGTTTAATCAACACTATAAAAATGAGTATTTTGATGAATGTCCCATGCATCCCTAAGGAAATTTCTATGATCATGTACTTTGTTGTTTCACCCTAGGGAATTCCTTGGACAACCATGAGAACCATACTTCATGTTACAAATTCATTTGAAATGACCATTGTTATATCATATATTGTGGAGGGTCATGTAATAATGATGCTGAGAGCATAGGTGAAATTGAGTTTCCCTTGAAGTATAGACATCTAGTGCAACAATGGGCATCTAAGGAGCTACCTAAAGTGGACACAAATTTCTTCATCAATGGGAGGATGCATCGCATTGTTCCTTCGTCCTTAGATGGATTGGGGTTATTATCCATGGATGGAATAAATTTCAGCTATGGAACTGTAACTGAATTGATGGAGTATGTCGGACCATTATACAAATACAATCACTGGTTGATGTTGGTCCGATATACGCAAAGTATGTGGAGATACGGAGTTGTCGCAAACTATATACAACTAGTAGATAACAATCAAAATAAAGGGGAAACTATGTATATTGATGGAAGGCCAAAATCTACTAGAAACATTGTGGGATTTATAAATAGTACACGACCAGTGGAAACAACTAAGAAACTGAATTTCATATTTGAGGGACACGAAGGAAATCACATATTTGTAAGTGCAACAAAAAAAATAGTTCTGGGTGAAGAGTTGTTGATCGATTACAACTTAAATCGAATAGATGGAGGGGGTGTGGATATGGGGGTAAATATCTTACATACCATTCAACTCAACCTTTAATCAATCATTGTTATAATTTATTGCTGCAATATTTCAATTTTTTACTGCATATATTTCATTTTTCATTATTTATTTTATGATATTACTACAATATTTCATTTTTTTAATGTTATAATTACTTTCATAACTCTTGTTAATTAATTCATTGTGTCAACATCTGTCCAGGGTAACCATGAGAAATCATATGCTACATCTATCCAGGGTGAACATGGAAATGCACTCGTTGTGTATCAACAGGTAAATGTTAAATATAGTAACAACTTATGACTACAACAACTAAATTTATGAAATTTCATTATTTATTTTCTGATATTACTACAATATTTCATTTTTTTAATGTTATAGATGAATTTCATAACTTTTGTTGATTGATTTATTGTGTCAACTTCTGTTCAGGGTGACCGTGGAAAATCACTCGCTACATCTATCCAGGGTGACCGTGGAAATGCACCCATTGTACCTCGACAGGTAAATGTTAAATATAGTAACAACTTATGACTACAACAACTAAATTTATGAAATTTCAATTTTTGTTTTATGATATTACTGCAATATTTCATTGTGTTTAATGTTACAAGTCAATTTCATAACTTTTGTTGATTGATTTACTGTGTCAAATTCTGTCCAAGGTGACCATGGAAAATCACCCGCTACATCTTTCCAGGGTGACCATGGAAATGCACCCATTGTGCCTCGATAGGTAAATGTTAAATTTAGTAACAACTTATGACTACGACAACTAAATTTCTGAAATTTCATTATTTTTTTCTGATATTACTACAATATTTCATTTTTTTAATGTTACAGGTGAATTTCATAAATTTTGTTGATTGATTTATTATGTCAACTTCTATCTAGGGTGACCATGGAAAATCACCCGCTACATCTGTCCAGGGTGACCGTGGAAAGGCACCTATTGTGCCTCAATAGGTAAATGTTAAATACAGTAATAACTTATGACTAAAATAACTAAATTTCTCAAATGTTAAATTTCATCTCATTAATTTTATTCATCAATGTATTGTGGCATCGTCAACATGGGAAGGCACCCGATGAGGATATTGATGAGGAAGAAATATTTTATTCAACTGACCCAATAGCAACGGTCGCAAAGGCCTTGAAGAAGGAAAACATAGAATATCTAGGCTTTTTTCGCAAAAGACCCCTGACACGGGAGGACATGGCAAGAATTGCAGAGCTACAAAATCTAATAACTATGTTTGGGGTAAGTGGCATCTTGACATATTTTTATCAGCTATGACAATTTCATATCCGGTTTTTTGTTTTATACTTTCTATATTATTTGATAAAGTAAATTTTTCCATTTGTAGGAGTTTTTAAACCCCATGCGTCGGGAACCTACTGATCCTGCAACTGTTATAGGTAGCAGTGTTGGTCCAATGCAACAAAAAAGCCTACATAGAAAAGTACAAGTGGGAATTTTTTAGCCTCCTGAGGTTCCTCTCAAATCCATTGATGAGCGCAATGATGTTGATTGTCATGACATGCCGGAGCATGATGAATCGGATCTTGGGACTCCACATGACTCCGGAGAGGAATGTATTGTAGATGGAGAGGAAGATATTTTGCATGGAGAAGAACGAATTAAAAGAACTGGATCACTAGATGTCACCACTCTGGTGGATGATGTGTGTGTTCCAATCAAGATTCAGAATATTGCAAGTAATTGTTAATTAATTGATTCATTTTTATCACGAAATTGAAATAGACATTTGTTGAGATTATTATAAATTAATGGATAACATGTTTCTGTAGGAAACAATGTTTTCTATAGAAAATTAAATGACAAAGCATTGGATTTGTTTGGCCCCACCATTCACAAACAGTGGAATGGAAAAGATAGAAAAAATAAAGATGAATTGATAGACTACATGGTAAACTTGTTCAACAACACGTTCAACAAGAAAGTGGTTACAAAGTTAGTCGACAAAAATTTAAAATATACCAGGGCCCAATATAGGGAGAAATTTCAATTAGACCTCAAGCATGAGTACCCTCCCATGGTTCTGGAGAAAGAGTGGAAGGACCTAATAGAGGATGCAAAGGAGAACTTGTTTAAAAAACAAGGAAGACATCCATGAGTTGGTCAAGCAAGGTACAACACATGTCATATTATTAGTGAAATATGCTCATTTATGTTTTTCTTTCTTGTTTTAAGTAACAATTCTGATATCTAATGTTTTTCAAAAATTCCATATGTAGGCTACCAGACACCTCCAAATCAACCAAGGCTAGAATGGAAAAGCACAGGAAGCATAAACTAGGCCAGGGTGTCTATGGAAAACTAAAATCCTGAATCGTAAGAATTAAATGATTAACTGTGGTTAATATTTTTTTAACAGTAGCGAACAAAATATGTTTTTGTTATTGGTAATTTTAATGGTGTTATGCATTGCAGTTAAATATGTTCCACACTGTTTCCACTGAGGAGGAGCTAAATCTTAGTTACAAACACGGTTTTAAAAGTGTGATTGAATATAGGAAACACTTGGGGCAGAGGAAACACTTGGGGCAGACTCCAATCTCCCCAACCACATAGGTAAATAAAATGAATAAGGAAACCACAGTATCATGCTTGTAAAGTCTATTCATATTTTATTATATCACCCTTAACTAAGTATTTATGTTTGTTTTCAAGCAACAGTGCAACCACAACAATGAATCTAGTGGTATTCAGTAGAAACCACATCATACAAGGGTGCACATGTCCAATGATAGTGGGGAGCAGAGTACCCATTCCGGTATGAATGCTTCAGAATTAGAAATATTTACTGCGATTGTAGATATTTGTTTCCTGACTTATACCTATATATTATCTTCTTTAAATGGAAGAGCATGTAGCTCGGGAGGGTGAAATGAAAGAGGAACCAAGTGGACAAGAAATTAATGCACCAACTGTCACAGCTACACAGACAGGTAAAGAGTAATATTGAAATGTTAATCAAAATAATGAATTAGTTATTTCAATTATATTTCAACATATCGATATGATCATTTTCGTTGTTGCAGTTCACACCCCTGCACAGATTCCTTGATGCCCTTCTCAGCGGCATACCATAAGTATGGTGCATGAGCACATGGAAACACAAACAATAGAAGGAAAGAGCGTCATAAATAGAATGTCAAAGGATGATTATGATACCCCAATCGTCAACTTTTTTACTGGAAAAAAACATAAATCACTGAAAAAATAGATGTATAAATTCATGACTTGTATTTGGATGTTTATCGATGTTGCTAGTATGAAACATTGTTTATATGAAGTACAACATTATGATTCAATGTTTATATGTTCATATGTTTTTATGACTATCTTAGTTATGCATGAATGTCTATATGTTTTCTATATAAACAAAATCATTTGTTGGGCATGGGGAATTGAGAACGATGTGAGGGGGGGAGGGGCCATATGATCTTCCACCTTCATGTGGTTGGACATGTTCAGTAGAGAATAACCTATTCTCGAAACAAAGAGAATATCATTAAGGTATGAAACCACTTAAGTTTTTTCTAGAGTATTTTACATAACTAAATGCATGTTTATTTGCTTATATATTATTTACTTATATAAAGAATTTGTCTTTTATGATTCATGCAGGTATTCGTGATGGAAATGAATCTCGTGGAAAACTCTTATCAAGTTGTATGGGCTAATGGATATGGAGAAAGGAAAATGATAACTTAAGGGTTTTGAAGTGTTTTTTAAAGCAGGATTTATAATAGTAAAAGTTCACAATACTCTAGAAAGGATAGAATTTCATTTTTGGTAGACAAGAATCAATTTTTTTAACAAACTATGAATCATAGACTGTGAGAAAAACCTTTTTTTGTATTCTTACATTGACCAAAATACAAATGTAAGAATACAAAAAAAGGTTTTTGTATTCTATCCTATTTTAATGATCCTTGCATCAAACGTGTCTCGTCCCATACTTTCAATCTCTCTCATTTGATCATAAGGTATCTATAGGGCCTTATGTTGGAAGAGATACTACATGGTGTAAGTTTAATGGCATGTTCAGAGATCTCATGAAAAAGGAAACCTTGTAGGAATTTTATGAAACACCATGTCATGCTTATTGAAGTTATTTTTATATCTAAAGTAACATTTCCTACTTTAAGTTTGGCTTCCATTCAATGAATATTAACAATAACTCCATTAACATGTTTTGAGGAGCTTCTCCATTTTATGTGAGCTAGTCACTTGAATGGGTAGAGACTTTAGGCCATTAATTCCCCATGGTTCATGTACATTGTACCCAATGATTTAAGCCATTAAACCCCCAAAACCACCCTTTCAATAACAATGGTGTAAATGGAAATTGATCGTTTGTAATCTACTTAGTTTAATGTTGTGGCATTTTCCTCCATTTACAATCACCACTTGAAAGTTTATAAATGGGTGTGTAACACAATTGAATTTGTATACCATATTTTTGTTAATGAATTTGTGGGTACTGCCTAAGTCGATAAGTACTATGACATTTTGGTTGTTGATGTATCCTGCAATTTTAACAGTTTTACGCATGTCGATATCTTCCAAGGAATTCATCAATATGGTGTAAAAATTTTCTTTATTATTTAATGAGCACTCAAACTATTTTCACAGATCCTATTGAGGTTCCTCGTCATCCTTGTCATTCTTCTTGAGGTGAATATTATTTATTTGGAACATTTTTCCACCAATACCATGTTTTATTACACCCAAAGCAAAATCCCTTAGCTCGTATCTCTTCCATTGTCTTTATCATGATTATGGTGTGATTATGCATTTTTGTGTTATTTAGAACACATATATCATTACTTCAGGACATGGATCCTATGAGAGACCTATGTTTATATACATTATTAGATTCAATATAACAAGCTAACTTGATGGATTTGACCATAATAGTTGGGACCTATATTCTAATTTAAATGTTGGGTTACATCATTTAATCCATGAAAGAAAAGGCCTTGTTAGCATCTAGATATGCACCTTTGTTTTTTAGGAACTAACTATTGCAAAAGTTGTAGATCCAAAGGTTTTTCTTATATAACATTGCATGAGAATGATGGGGTCCATTAAACCTTGATTTTGTTGAGGTTTATGTTCATTAAAAGTTTAACCTCTCTATTGTTCCTTACTTCTAAATTAAATGGATATTTGTTGGATGATAAAGGCATCATCACATAATATTTATGTTGAGAGTGAAATGGAAATATGGGTATGCACTCTTAAAGTATTCATTCTCCTATCAAACCCATCTAGCATCCATGAGGATGATATTGAATATGGATAACCTAACCTATCGTCATCAATAATCCTAGCAAGTCTATGAGCTAGCTAATTGTCTAAGGTTTGTGCCTATTGGTTGGATGTCATTTGGTCATGTATGAGCTAGCTACTTGTCTGAGGTATGTACCTATTGGTTGGTCGTAATTCAGATTCATATGAGTTACAAATCTAAGTCCCTTTTATATTACTAAGGCATATTGTCATTCATGAAGCCTAGCATTCCAACTACAGACCTACCATTGAAGGGAAAAATAACTTATTAAAATTCATATCTTATTTCTCCCTTTCATGTCATGAGTTTCTTATTGACTTGTTGGCTAGAAAAACCAACAACAATATTTTGAAGCTCAAAAGGGTCACAACTTGGAGCCTAAAAGGATCATCCAACAATCTATTTCCATATGCCAAATCCTCAGTGCCAATCATATCAAATAAAAAAAATTATCCCTACAAACCCATAATGGATTTCACCCTTTGTAATATCATAACTTCAAAAATATTCCCACAAGCCCAACACCTTAAGATAAATTGTATTTCGTATATTTCTTAGGTTCATATATATTAGAGTATTTATCTCTTTATGTTTCCCCCAAATTCCTTAATAATCCCACATACCTAGCGCTTAGTTCTTCATTAGATTTTATATTATTTTTAGGTCCATTAAGTTAGGAGGATTTGGTTCTCTATGCACCCTAGTACAAAATACACCTATATACTTGACTCATGACATGATATTTATTCCATATACTTTTGGGTCCATCAAGATAAATGAGGAAATTAAGCATTGCAACTCCCCACTCTCTCATTCCCCAAATTTTCAAGAGTCCTTACACGTGGTTGAAGGGAATAAGATGTGGTTGTGTAAAGGGGAACATGTAAATGTTCCACATTGTAGGGAATTTTAGTTTCAACAAGAATCAAATCCTTCTATGGGTTCCTAGTACACAAGACAAATGGAGAAGAAATGGAGGCTCTTTTATTGATTTGGTTTACTCATCATGATGCATTTGAATTGAGATCCTTGGAGGGTGTATTCATTGTGTTTGTAGGAGCTTGTTTGGTGGACATATTTGGAAGAACAAGCCTAGCTTGGGCTTCCTTGGGCCCTGAAGCCCACGGGTCAGATACCAGGGCCCATACACTGGATGATGATGACATGCCTTTGGAGGCCTAAGAGACACCTTGGAGGATCTCACCTATCCCCTACAATCCAAACAACTTGGCCTTTGGATTGTATCCAACTCAACGAATTGACGTCTTGGAGGGATATGTGTGGCAATAGAAATATAGAGTGGGGGAGTTAACTTGTTCAAGATTTATTTTAATTCAAGATTGGTCCCTTAATTTTATGCACCTTTATATAGAATGGAGGAGTTAACTTGTTTCCTTCGCAAGATTTCTTTTACTCTGAGAACCTATTGACCTGGAGTGGCACTGCTTAAGTGTAGAATCTTCAATTTGATCACTCCAAATTCATTCCACTATCAGGAGGGAAGAGGGGTGTTCCATAACAACCCTGGTTCAATCGAGAGACCATTGCACATTAACAATAAATTTGGTTTTCTAAGGCATTTTTTTTTGTTGTGTCTATCAACTATAATATTTTTCTATCCAATAGATAGCCCATTGTCATAGTACACCATTCCCAATAAAAGACTCACAATATCTTTATCTCATACACTCTTTTGATTGCTTACTAGAATCACAAGATTTGACTTGCAAGTTTTGTTGAGATTATGTAAGCAATTTTCATTTTCAACTTATGAGCATAAAACCCCAAGTATAATAATGGATCAACGAATATGTTATCCTCTAAAAATATCCCCATGTCCAAAATGCATTCACAGACTTCTTAAAATGTAACTATGTTTTTTACCATGCATTTTATAAGTGTTATATATTGATAATCATGTATCGTTTTCCCTTGAGAAATCATATACTGCACATTCATCCATGTTGCATGGGGTTGATCATGTAGAGACCTTCCAATTACCATAAGAACAAGTAGTAACCCTTTGTGTTCTACTATTGCCTATAATGGAATTGTTTCTAATTTGTAGCATTTGATTTAATGAAGGAACATGTAACTCTTTGACTATATTTTAATTTGATGTTTTTGTAATGGATTTATGCTTAAATGCACAAAAGAATATAATGGACATAACATTTGGCTCTCACAAAAATGATAATCCAAACTAGCATTGAGCATTCATCTCTAATTTGTTTTCCATACACAGATAATTGTTTGTCTTTTGTTATTGCATTGGTGCTCTATACATCAATGATTATTCACCACATTGTTGCCTGTCAATTTCAGGTATCTGTCAAGGAGTTCTTGCTCTGAGAATGGAGGATGGAACTTCATAGCATATTTCTGATTGAATCGGAAATGTGAATTTAGACGATGCAAGGCATAACCAAATTTCTTCTCTGGAAAAATATTCTTCTTATGTAGGTTATAGATAATGGAAATGCATCTCAATAATTGATTGTGTTAATTAATAAATTATAATTTGGTTTCTTTAATTTTTAAATAGCTAAGAGAATAGAGCATTTAAATCCTATGGACTATTTAATACAAATCAAATATAATAGTATTGGAATTTTTTTTAGAAGAGGTGGTGATGGTGTCCCCCTTTGCATTCCTTGCATAGAGTAGTTGTAGCAGGGCTGAGAAGTCCCTTCCCATCCTCTACGGGTTAGTTTGGAGGCGATCTTAATAGAACCAAATTCCCTAAGGGGTGTTTTGAAAATGCGAAGAAGAATCCATGATTAGAAATCACCTCAACATGGGTTGGGGCCCACTTGGGGGATATATATCATATGAAAGACTATGCATAGTTCTGTTTGTTATTGGGATATGGTCTCAAAGTGGACCCTATGCTGGTGGATTTCTGTTAAGTGCCAGGTTAAAAGGCTTCGCTGATCTCAAGCATTGTGTGAAAGGTTTCTTCATAGCCATATTTACACCTATCACACTCTAAAGATTGTGAGTGAAACTTTACACATGCCATATATAGCTAATATCAGTGCTCAATGCTTTTTAAAGATATTCTCTCTATTCTTTTATCTATTTTAATACAAGATAAGCATGGTGCACTACTTGGATTTTCTTTTTTCTTTTCGAGATAGATTTTCATGCACATGTTGGGAACTTTCTCTTGACTGACTTTCTTCTTCATGGATGAGGATTAGACCCACGAAAAATAGGTGTAATCTTCTGGACAAATTTAGCATGCTTTTAGGGTTTTTGAGGTGATGTTTCATGGCACATACTATGGATCTTGAGATATTCTTGGATAAGTTTTTGGATGGTTCCTCTCTCATCTACAAGAGAAGGAAATTTCAGAGAGATAGGGGGATTAGTTATTTTTTAGGCCTCTCGCTTCTTTCACTTGCACTTCAGTATTCCACATCCTACTCCCTCTCAAGTCAGATTGGACACTTGGTATGAATGGGATTATTCAACAGTATACAACCCACCCACTGTAATTTAAAAAAAAAAATCCTTTCTTTTCCAACATATATACCCTGGATTATGTTTGGTGTTCCCTTCCCCCATTTCAGGGGTATGCTAGTATTACTACATGACCATTACCTAGATTTTGAACCTTTTGGACATTGTTGCAACTCTCACTCCAATACTAGCACAATCAAATTGGTTGATTGTAACATATATGGGTTCTACCTATGTGCCCATGTCTCAATAGCTTAATAAGAAAAAATATATTAGGCCCATGATTTCTCTCCTAACCTTGGCATTATAGAAAGAAGGGTTATCTTTGATCAATAATTGTTCCTTTGCTTTGTAGGTTGACTAATCGACATAGCCTCAAACTAGTTATATTAAAGTGCAAATACACGTTCCTTTCAGACATAAAGGCTGGATTTTGGGGAATCTACGTATTCAACGGCATGACCACATTGGAATGGGAGGAAGAATCCAACTTGGGTGCCTTCATATGGAGGGAGCCTGGAAAAATCAATGCAATGAGTTCACAGGTGCGAATGTGGTACTTTATATATTTGATTTCTTGATACCACAAAAAACCATGAATAGGCTTCTAAATACACAGGTTCATTCCTCGGGCGTATATGATCAAGCTATATTCATTTTTATTTTTTTAAACCTACAGAAGGCATGGAAATAGCGACGTAAGTTCGTTGCAAGCCATTGATAAATTTTTTTACTCTACCACATTTTTTCATCGCAAGTACGACATCTATGTTGTAAGCTGTTGGTGGGTTTTTTCTCTGCCACGCTTTTTCGTCACTATTGCCACGATTTTTCGTCGTAAGTATGGCATCTTTGTCGTAAGTTATTGATGAGTTTTTTTAATTTGCCACGCTTTTTCGTCACTATTTCCATGATTTTTAAGGTAAACCTATATTTAGGATGATGACACGTGGAAAGATTATGTCTTCATTGTTTCCACGAATACCTGGTGCATGGCTATTGTGACGAAAAAAGTTCCACGAAAAATAGTCTTTGCCTTTGTGGAAAGTGTGACGGATATGTGTCAATATCAATGAAAACCATGGAAAATTTGGTCATATGTAGTAGTGACCCTTGATTCCCTGAGTTAACTCCCCACTACTCTTTGTTTAGTCAGTTAACTGAAGACTAGTTGACTAGTTAACTCAACTAGGTGGCAGTTCACTCTCATAACTGCCTGAGAGACTACTCTAGGAGGAAGTTCACTCCCATAACTGCTAGTGTGTGTCCAGATCACTCTATACCACCACTATGGCACATTGTTTCTCCTCTAGTGAACTCATTGATTTATACAGAATATATCATGTGTAAATTATTTATTATTCACAATGGTTAATGAGAATTCTTTCATTCTTTCTCTCCTTCTTCTTCTTTCTCAAATTCTCTCTGCAAATTTGTGTATTATTGTTTAGCTAGATCTATTCTGTGAAGTTTAAACACATTTTCATGGTAGCAGAGCCGACGAACTGCTAAGAAAAAGATACACCAAAAGTTTTTGCAGGTACAAAAGATTGAAGACAGTGGAAAGATGGAATTCCAAAAAGAATTCATTCTTACACCTTACAACTATTTTGCATGGAAGGAGAAAATAGCCATACATATCTGAACCAAAGGGTTGTACAGGTTAACCTTGAATGCATATACAGAACCGACATTAGCCATAGAAAAATTGAAGTACTTAAATTGCATGGATGAGGCACTTGGAACAATTTGCATTTTTATTTCTCTCAATCTCCTTTTTCATATATCTTCCTATAAGACTCGCAATGAAGCCTGGACCACCTTGGAATGGATATTTGGAAAATAGGATGACATGAGTGGACACATGATGGAGGTTTAGTTTCTCACATTAGATCCAAAAATATTCGATAATATCCAATATTTCTTTACAAAATTCAAGGATTTATTGTCACAACTCAAAGCTTGCGCAGTTGATAAATCGAAAGAGGAGAAACAAATGGTTCTCGCCATTCTCTCCAATCTTGGTCCTGAATTATTTGTATTCGTATCCACATTCCATACCGTTAGATACACCTCTGGAGCCACCTGGAAGATGCCTTATCTTGAGGACTTTATCAAATCCCTGACACAAGAGAAAACCAAGCTTATCAACATGGGGACAATCAAAGCCCCAAGGGTGGATGCACTCACTATGCATTATGGAAACCAAAAATATCATAAATATAAATTTAAAGATAAACAGAAAGATCATGCACATCTGAAGAAGGAAGGGTACACAAAACCCTTCACCGATGCCTCCGAATCCAAAGGGGAAAAGGGAAGAAAAGGGGAGAAATGCACATATTGTCACAAAGGATTCCATTTAGAATCCACATGCATGAAAAAACAAATAGATATGATGTCTCAAATACTTCAGAAAAACAACCTTGCAGATCTCATCCCCGAGGGTGCCAAGAAGAAGAAGAAGCTAGAAGATCTGAATTTCAAGAAAGGCAATTCTAGTCATGCCTTGATTGCCATCAACTCCTCTCTCGATGCTTAGATCATTGATTCAAAAGAATCACATCACATGGCTGCCTCAAAAGAAAATATTCTTCTTTGGATGCATGCAAATCTCCTCCTATCCTGATGGGGGACACCTCTTCTGTCGAAGTCACCGACAAAGGAAGGATTGAACTCACTAATGGAAGGTTCAAGAACGTGTTGCATGTTCCCAAACTTTTTGTCAACCTTATCTCCATGTATCAGATGATGAATTCTGACACTGGAAATAAAGTCATATTCACACCAAATTTCGTGGACATCTACGACATCCAAACCAACTCCAGGGTTGCTACTGATGAGGTAAAGCATCAATCTAGATTGTATACATTTTCTAAATTCATTGAACCTGTTTTTCTTTACTGCTTACTCGTGCTGATGAAAGTAGTAGGATATGGCACAAAAGGTTTGAACATTTGAATTTCAAATATATATGCAACATCTTAGCAAGAACATATTGGTTGATGGTCTACCAGACATCCATTTCTCCAAGGGAGTATGTGAGGGATGTGTTCTCAGAAAACACCCTCAAGAGAAATTCGACAAAGGAAAGTCTCGACGAGCTTCCACACCTTTAGATATGATCCAAAGTGACCTTATGGGTCATTTTCTACATCCATCCATCAGCAAAGTGAGGTTTGTTCTCATTTTTGTTGAGGATTTCTCACGTTTTACTTGGATCTACTTTCTCAGGAAAAAAATTGAGGTCTTTCAACACCTCAAAGATTTCAAGCCCTTGGTTGAGACATAGTCTGGAAAGAAGATCAAATTCCTATGAACTGATAACGGGGGAGAGTATGTAAATCATGAGATCTGTAATATTTTCCATGAGGTAGGTATTTATTTGCAGCATACAGTTCCCTATACTCTACAGCAAAACAGAATTGTTTAGCGGAAAAACTGATCTCTAAAGGAGATGGAATCTTGCATGTTGCATGCAAAGTATTTACCATAGAGACTATGGACCGAAGCACTTAATTTTGAAACATACATCCAAAACAGATCTCCCCATAGATCTGCCAAGGATAAGACCCCCTACGAGGCTTGGAGTGGCCTCAAACCGAAAGTGACCCACTTTCGCATTTTCGATTCACATGCATGGGCCCGAATTCCCTCTGAAAAGAGGAAGGCACTTGATCCACATAGCACCGAGTGAATTTTTGTTGGATACCCTGATGGTGTGAAGGGATATAGGCTCATCGATATTTCCTCAAACTAACTTTTCATTGAGAGAAGTGTCTAATTTGAGGAAAGTGTCTCGCATGCACCTCAGCAGCCGTATGCATACACTTTCATTCTTCCACCTGTCTGAGATGATGAGCATGCACATGTCGACTCTTCCTTAGATGAGAGTTATGATTCATAGGACTCAGATTATTCATATTCAGAGTCAATAAAGTTGGATGTAGATTCAGAGCATCTAGATGTAGTTGCAGAGCCAAAGCAGAGGCCCAAGTGGGCACAAACTACTCTTCAGGATGCAGGGGATCTCATTGGTGATCTAGCTGATACTAGGAGGGCTTGATCTTATTTCAAGGAGCCTCATGTTTCACTCACCCCCACTTAACCATTTCCCTCCTAGAATCTTTTTTTGGTTCATTCTTTAGATCCATAGTCTTATGAAGAGGCTGCTAGAAATCTCTTTTGGGAATCCTCCATGCAGGAGGTGTAAAAATACCTCCTTGAGAACCAGACTTGGGATCTATATCCCCTTCCTTCTGGGAGGAAACTTTTTAGATGCAGATGGGTCTACAGGACCAAGAGCGCATCATATGGACATATTAGCAGATAGAAAGCCATGCTTGTCACCAAAGTCTTTCAGTAGGTTCATGGTATCGACTATGATGAGACCTTCGCTCCAGTAGAGAATATGGATTCCATATTGTTAGTGTCAGAAGTCACTCCTAGATTGCAGCAGGAGCAGAGCCTGACGCCCATCAGTTTATGTCACGATTTGTTTATAAAAAAGGGGTGATCGATTGGAAGTTAACTCAAAACAATATTGTTCTAACTCCGAAACTAGGCCAGGCATGCATGGGCAAGTGAGGTCTTAGATAAACTTCAGACAGTGCGTTGTAGTAAGGGTGAATAGGGGGCAGACTTGTATAAGAGAAATGCAAAGTTTTGTCATGAACATCAGGTTTCTAAAAGACTGTAGGAGAAAACATATAAACGCAAGATCTTCTTACATTCAAATGCAGAAAACTGGAGAATACAACAATGCCACAATAAATCCTTATTCGTAACATAACTGCAATAATTCATGTGAATCAGTGAATCATGAACTCCCTCGGTATTAGATGAAAATTGGATGGGGTAAGAAAATTGTCTGTCATTAAACAATAAATCTTACATACATATGCATAACCAGAGAACTAGAGTGTCTGTTAAAACTTTACAATCGGGAGCTTCACTCTACCATCGATCCTTTGAAAAATATCAAAACTAAGTATATATACTTCTAAACATTTTCCCATCAGAGGCCTCCTAGACTTTCGGGATGAGGCATCTCTTCAATCAAATCTGGCCTGCACTCCTCTGTCATACACAACCTTAATTATGCATGGCTCGTGCCAGGGGATAGCTGAGCCCTTAAATGTTGAATTAGCGTGCACAGACTTCCCTAGGGAGTCAAGGACTCAGCATGGCTTCTGTTGGAAAAAACCAGTACAAAGGACCACCTCAGGTGGACTTCCTGACGGGACCTCCATACTTTTCAATTAATGGGTGAGGCGAGGTTTCAACCACCCACTCTCTTCTTCATTCCTTCCAAGCAGGTATCAATATTGAGATCAAGTTGAACCGACATATGGAGAACACGATGCTCCCCTTCTGAAACTCAACTCGGGACTTTTGGCCCCCTTTGTACAACCTTTTCTACTCCCTCAAGTGACCATGGGATATGACCCTACGCTTATCCTCAAAGGTGCTTTCGGCACTTTGGGGTTCAGGGCTTTGAGATATGAAGCCCTTACCCTTGGAACTCCCGAATGACGACATGCCAATGTGATCGCGCACCACGCATCCTTTTGGATGGACGGCTAAGATTACGTCTTCGACGCTGACACTATGAAAATCCCGAAGGGCCCCACCCATGGCTCAGATCATGCGCCACATGTCCTCCTGATCAATGGTCCTAATCCTTTTGGGATTTCTTGCACCGGGAGTTCACAATGCGCTTCTTCCTTGAAATCTCGATCGACTAAACTACAAAAGCAAGGATGTGCACCGCGTGTCCTTCAGGTGAACGAACGAGATATAATTTGTTATTTAAAAGGGGTTTGCCTTCATTCCCAAGCTCACTTGACGTGACCTGACGCTAGGACCGTGGGCTCAGCTACAAAGGTGCCTTCGACATTTCGTCGATTGGCAATTTAGCTGCAGTGAATGGGAGGTCCCTTGTCTCCCAAAACGTCGATCCCTGAAATGTTCACTGGCTGCCACCTGTCTCGACTGGATCGGACGACCCAGATTCGTAATATAGGTGTTATCCATTGCACTAACCTCGGTGCAACTCTGTTAACTGGGATTCCCCACCGACCGTCGATCTTCTTTGCCAATGGATCCTTGTCGTTGAAATCAAACTGCTCGCTTGCCTGCTTGCAAGAATTGGTGCTAACATTAGGCTCCATGGGGGATAGAGTCGTCCCTGTGATGCTCTAAGAACTCATTTTGTAGTTTCAGTGCCTTGTTGTTGGGCTATGGAGTCAATCTCAAACCTCTTGCTGAGAAATATATGCCGAAAAGTAAAAAACCAAACAAACTAAACATAGACGCTCCAAGGAGCTTATTTATGTACAGTCCTAAGCTAATAAAATCCTTTACATGGGGCTAGGTGAAAGCAAACTTCCACCATAGCCATCCAAGCAGCTTCCTGAATAAAAGCTCCTTCCTTCTGTCGATGGTCACCAGCAGATGGTGTAACCATGACAGTAGAACGGCTACACTCTTCAACTTCTCCTCACAGGCTGAAGTTGATATGAAATAGAGAAGTTCCAAGGCATAAAGGACATGCCACTCCATGTATTTGCTAACAGGTTCATAGAATGAATGGTGAATTTCGGAAAATGGGTGGCAGGAAGCCTCTTCTGCTACAAAGTTGCTCACTTGTGGCTGAATATCTCTAATAAGCACAGGTGAGTGGATGACTTGCATAGGCTCGTTGTTCTCAGGTGGTGGTTTCTCGCTGACTGGCTCTGAAATGAAATATGTGCTCAACTGCTCTTCTGGTTCCTTTTCCTCTTCTTCTTGGCTTCCCCCCGTATCAGATTTGTATTCATCATAAATGGGAACCAAGGGATGGCTCTCCTCACTGTCATGTTGGTCAGTGTATTTATAGTGATCAAATGTATGATCAGCTTGTTGCTCATCATCACTATAACATTCACCAAAAAAGGGCTAACCCTTATCCCTATGATCTTCTTCTAGACTGGTGGTACCATAAAAAATATCTGTTTCAGGGACAGTGGGACCTGTTGCTTCTGGCTTCTCATACATAATATTTTTCTCTTTAATCCCAGGTAAAAATATATCATGAGAAACCCCCTGAAGGAAAAGAGAAAAATCATCTTCCACAACTAACCCCTCTTTAAAAATGAGAAGGTATTTGTCATCATAAGAAGGGCTGCTAGGAACATCTTCTTCAACCCGATACCCAGGTGAGCCATTTACTATAGACCACATATGCTCTATAAGCTC
Organism: Picea engelmannii; assembly: GCA_009831015.1. Lineage (NCBI taxonomy): Eukaryota > Viridiplantae > Streptophyta > Pinopsida > Pinales > Pinaceae > Picea > Picea engelmannii. The sequence goes on from ML777359.1 coordinate 543,272, forward strand.
ATAATTTTCACAAGAGGCATGTTGATCTTTATGAACACCTAAAAGAACAGGTGCATCTGAAATAATGTCAGATGCTTCCATTCTAGGGCTAACACAATTAATATCATTCAACACCTCTATTTTTTCATGGAAAATGATTTCCTCCATAGTAAAAGCTTTATCATGGACATGTTCTTCAGGTCCAGCAAAGGCTTCATGAAGCAAAGAAAAATCCTCACAACAATTTTCATACAAATAATCAGTTGGATAATAATCTTTACAAAATGAATTGAAAGTTGTATGAAAATATGTCAAAGAATGGATACTTGTAGTGGGAAGAGATCGACACCAATCAAGAGAAGCTCCCTTTAATGAATACATGAAGAGCTTAATCTGGACATCTTCATGCATGATATTAAGTCGATGAATAACCTCATGAAATTCTAGTAAATTCTCAGTTGGTACCTCCGAACTCTTTGCGTGAAATTCAGGGAGGAAATTTTCCCATATGTCTCTATCAGGAATTGCATTAGGAAAACCAACTATCTGGGAAAAGTCACAGAAAGAAAACCTTTGAGCTAATATTTTCTCCATATCAAACCAGTGGAGTCGTTGATTGATCCTTGAATCATGGAGTCGCCAGGTGAAAGATTTACAGCTTTGACTATGCCTGGTCCTTGTTCACCATCAAAGGCCAGATCTTAACATTGTCGTTACCCAAGGAATGTTCTCAGGATGAGAAAGTAGCTACTGAGACCTTCTTGAGAAAGCTCCTCTGGGTTAGCTTTCAGGCATGCTAAAGTAGCCACAACTGAAACAGGGATGTGGAAACCTTGGAGTCACCACAGCGGAGTCGCCAGGTGCACAGTAGCAATCTTTTAAGGGCTCTGATGCCTGATGCACCTTCAGAATCAGAGGCTCAATGTCATTCAATCCTGGGGAAAATTTTCAACTTCGTCCCTAGCAACGACGCCAAAAATGTTAGCGTCAGAAGTCACTCCTCGATTGCAGCAGGAGTAGAGCCTGACGCCCATCATTTTATGTCAAAATTTGTTTATAAAAAAGGGGTGATCAATTGGAAGTTAACTCAAAACAATATTGTTCTAACTCCGAAACTAGGCCATGCATGCATGGGCAAGTGAGGTCTTAGATAAACTTCAGACAGTGAGTTGTAGTAAGGGTGAATAGGGGGAAGACTTGTATAAGATAAATGCAAAGGTCTGTCGTGAACATCAGGTTTCTAACAGACTGTAGGAGAAAACATCTAAACACAAGATCTTCTTACATTCAAACGCAGAAAACCGAAGAATACAACAATGCCACAATAAATCCTTTATCGTAACATAACTGCAAAAATTCATGTGAATCAGTCAATCATGAACTCCCTCGGTATTAGATGAAAATTATATGGGGTAAGAAAACTTTATATCATCAAACAAGAAATCTTAAATATAGATGCATAACCAGAGAACTAGAGTGTCTGTTAAAACTTTACAATCGAGAGCTTCGCTCTACCATCGATCCTTTGAAAAATATCAAAACTAAGTATATATACTTCTAAAAATTTTCCCATTAGAGGCCTCCTAGACTTTTGGGATGAGGCGTCTCTTCAATCAAATCTATCCTGCACTCCTCTATCATACGCAACCTTAATTCTTCATGGCTCGCGCCAGGGGGTAGTTGAGCCCTTAAATGCTGAATTAGCATGCACAAACTTCCCTAGGGAGTCGAGGACTCGACATGGCTTCTGTGGGAAAAAACCATTACAGAGGACCACCTCAGGTGAACTTCCTGTCGGGACCTCCATACCTTGCAATTAATGGGTGAGACGAGGTTTCAACCACCCCCTCTCTTCTTCATTCGTTCCAAGTAGGTATCAAGATTGAGATCAAGTCAAACCGACATCTGGAGAACACGGTGCTCCCCTTCTGAAACTCAACTTGGCACTTTTGGCCCCCTTTGTACAGCCTTTTCTACTCCCTCAAGTGACCATAGGCCATGACCCTACGCTTATCCTCAAAGGCGCTTTCGGCACTTCGGGGTTCGGGGCTTTGAGATATGAAGCCCTTACCCTTAGAACTTATGAATGCCGACATGCCGATGTGATCGCACACCACGCATCCTTTTGGATGGATGGCTAAGATTACGTCTTCGGCGCTGACACTATGAAAATCCCGAAGGGCCCCACCCGTGGCTCAGATCATGCACCGCATGTCCTCCTAATCAATGGTCCTGAACCTTTCAGTATTTCTTGCACCAGGAGTTTACAATGCGCTTCTTCCTTGAAATCCTGATCAACTAAACTGCGAGAGAAAGGATGTGCACCACGTGTCCTTCAGGTGAAAGACCGAGATAGCATTTTTTATTTAAAAGGGGGCTTCCTTCATTCCTAGGCTCACTTGACGTGACCTAGCGCTAGGACCGTGGACTCAGCTCCAAAGGTGCCTTTAGCATTTCACCGATCAGCAATTTCAGCTGCAGTGAATGGGAGGTTCCTTGTCTCCCGAAACGCTGATCCCCAAAATGCTGACTGGCTTCCACCTGTCCCGACTAGATCGGACAACCCAGATTTGTAATATAGACTCTATCCATTGCGCCAATCTTGGTGCAACTCTGTTAACTGGGATTCCCCACCGACCGTGGATCTGCTTTTCCAATTGATCCTTGCCGTTGAAATAAGACTGCTCGCTCGCCTACTTGCAAGAATTGGTGCTAACACATATGATTGGTACTTTCCATTGTGGCAGCCAAAGGATGGGAAGTCCATCAGATGGACGTGAAGAATGCATTTCTTCACAGTGATCTCTCTGAGGAGATCTATATGGATCAGCCCCAGGGATTTATGTAGGACTCATCTTTGGTCTGTCGACTAAAGAAGTCCCTTTATGGCTTCAAGCAGGCTCTGAGAGCATGGTATGCCAATATGGACTCCTACCTGTTGTCACAGAACTTTTTACATTGTAAATTAGACCCGAATGTCTACTTCTCAGGATGACTGATTCACTTCTACTTTTAGTTTTGTACGTTGATGATTTTATGATCACTGGTTTCTCGACTTTAGCGATTGTTGCAGTCAAGAGGATTCTACATGACAGGTTTTTGATGATGAGCATGGGTCCACTACACTTCTTCCTTGGACTCAAGATCAGTCAAGATGCATCAAGCATCAAACTATCTCAGGCCAAGTATGCACGAGATCTCCTTGAGAGATTTCACATGACAGACTACAATTCTGCTCTGACTCCTTTCCTATCAGGATTCAAACTTGAGGATGGCGGGGAGACTACACTGGTTGACAACACACTATACAAACAGCTAGTGGGGAGCTTGTTGTATCTCACACACTCTAGACCAGACCTCTCCTATGCAGTTGGCATAGTTTCCAGGTTCATGTAGGAGCCATGTGAGCTACATTGGAAGGTTGCAAAGTGTATCCTTCGATACGTAAAGGTCACCATCACCTTTGGGATTCATTATGCAATAGACTCTACATTAGATCTCATCGGGTTTACTGATTATGACTGGGTTGGAAATAGCATTGATCGCAAGTCCACATCTGGTTGCTCACTTAGTCTTGGTTCCGGACCTATTTGTTGGTCGAGCAAGAAGCAAGTTTCCATTTCTCTATATTTAGCCGAGGCAGAGTACAAAGGGATAGTTAACAAAACCATTCAGGCTATGTGGCTACAACATTTTCTCACTGAGTTGGGCATTTAGTTTCATCAATCGATTGTCATCTGGTGTGACAACCAAAGCACTCTGAATTTCTATAGAGATCTAGTTCAAAGGTAGCGGACGAAGCACATCAAGATACACATGCACTACATCTAGGACTTAGCACATGAGGGGATCATCAACTTACAGTTCTATCCTTCAACAGAATAGACGAAAGACATCTTCACCAAGACCTTAACTGAGAAAAAGTTTCGTTCTCTACGAAGTTATCTTGGAGTGAAGGACAGGTTTTTATTCTTACATACATTGTACCTTGGGGGGGGTGGGGTTTCCCATGAGGTTTTCCCTCTTTCTGCACTTTATTTTTAGTGTATATTTTGTATTTGGGTACCTAACATGGCCTCGTTGCTGAGACCCATTCTTTATTTTCACCATGGTGATGTTCAGGGGGGGTGTTAGAGTTACTTCACACACACCTAGGATTTATTTTTCCTAAGTTTTTTCCTTGTTTATTAGTCATAATTAGTCGTTATCTAGTCTCCTATATTTTAGGGGAGAATATTCTACCTGGAGAATATTCTCTTTCAGTTGACACTTCAGTTTGACTAGTTGAATTGAGTTTAGATGTTGCATTGGTGTTGTCACCATGCAATATTGGGATCATCACCATGATAATTCGACCTTTCCTTGGTATCATCACCAGACTGGTGCATTACCCTTGATTCCTTGATTTAACTCCTGACTACTCTATATTCAATCAGTTAACTGAAGACTAGTGGACTAGTTAACTCAACTAGGTGGTAGTTCACTCCCATAACTGCCTAAGAGACTAGACTAGGTGGAAATTCACTCCCATAACTATTGGTGTGTGTCCAGATCACTCTAGACCACCACTATGGTGCATTGGTTCTCCTCCAGTGCGCACTCATTGAGTTATATAGAGTATATCATGTGTAAATTATTCATTATTCACAACGGTTAATGAGAATTCTTTCATTATTTCTCTCCTTCTTCTTTTTTCTCAAATTATCTCTGCAAATGTGTGTATTATTGTTTAGCTAGATCTATTATGTAGATTTTCAACAAATTTACACATATTCCTCAACCAACTTAGGTTACCATAACCATACCTCCAGGGATTCATCTAGACTTCATCAAATGCACCCATCACATCTTTTGACATCAACCACTCCATCAATGACAACTAAATCACCACCAATATCAACCACATATCTAGGGATTCCGAACTTCTCCAAGGGTTGACATCAATCTCCAAGAGTTGACATCAATGAAAATCAACTTTCCAAACCAATTGTTCAACACTTTTTTGTTGAAACCTGTGATTTGCTTGCATCATTTGTAGATGTTTTTCATCTAAATAAATATATAAAGAATATATAAAATATTGGAGGTTACAAATTCCTCGTCTAATGTGTGAAATGAAAAAGTATCTACCTCCAACATTTTTCAATGCACAAGAACACTACCTCTTACACCAAGTTGAGGAGATTGAAAAGTGTGGACTTGTACACACAAGGTCAATGTGGATGGTTGAGAGGAACTTGAAATGATTAAAGCCTTTGGTTAGACAAAGAGCACGTCTTGAGGGTTCTATGGTAGAGGGATATATGGTATATCAAACCATGCTTTATATTACTCAATGTCTTCCTAAAATAGCTAAAAGTATTAATGTGGATCACATTTGGCATGTCAACTCCATCAACAAATTTGAAAGGGAGAACCTATTGGGGAAAGGTAGAATGAGGAAAGTGTGTTAAGCCCTGATATTGGCTCATTACCCCTTAATTGGGGCATATTAGATTAGTAATGCTATTTTATTTATGTCGGATTTAGGCCATTAGTTGTAATTTAGATTAGTAATGTTATTTTAATTATGTCGGCTTTAGGCCATTAT
>ML777359.1:554288-574860 GCA_009831015.1 Picea engelmannii
ATCTTGTACTTGAACATTTAAGTGGGGTAAAAGGAGGTTGCCCCCTCGAAGAGGCTTATTATCTGAAATTATCTCTTTTTCAAGGTGTTGAGTACTTTTCCTGAGGTTTTTATATGCTATATTGATGTTTGGTTCTTAACAAAGTGACATGTAAGTAGATGGTGGGGATTTATAATACATTTACCTTCTTCTTTTTTTATATCATACTTACTTAATTTCTAGTCTTCCTTCATAATCCATTATTATGAAGGTATACCATGGTAATTTATTATATGTGAATTGTTTTATTTAGTACAACTGGTTGAGAGTGGAATGTAATACATTTATACATTGCAAACAATCTTGATTGGATGAAGGTATGGATTGAATGATGTATACAATATAATAATGGTAGGTTATCATGGTATGGTATGGTATGGCTACATTGGTCAAAGAATTTGAACGTAAAGGAGATACCAATCTTACACAGAGGGAAATTGATTTAGAATATGGTTTAAAAGATAAACATGCAAGCATATTCACCCATACTATTTAATGTTTTTTAATATTGTATTGATGTATATGGTGTGTTTTTTTTCTTAATTTGCATAATTTCCAAGTATAAATATGTTTATCAATTGAGAATGCATTTTTTACGTGTCTGGCATATTTCAGTTGAAACACCACAAGGCTATGTGGTGCAATAGCCGCAAATTCCGCATCAAAAAGTTGGAGAAAAAGATGAAAACTTATCATATTGGGATAAATGAAGTATTTCAGGTTAGTAATTGTTCCTCTATATGTGACAGACAACTAGAAGTCTATGAAAATAAATACTATGGTTTTTTGGATGATATACTTGAGTGTGACTTTAAATCCTTCAAATTAGTTATGTTCAACATCAAATGGTACAGGATACAAATGAATGAACGTGATCGTAATAGAACTATTAATCAGCATGCTAACGGATTTACCATGGTTAATACAAGGAATCTTGAACTAGGATCAAATCCCTATGTTCTTCCAAGACAATGCAAACAAGTGTTTTTCTCAGAGGTTCTAGGTAGAGGTGGTTGGTCATATGTTGATAGATATGATCCAAGAGGAAGGTCAATAAAGTATAATGTAGCAGAAGAAGATGATATTGAAGACGAAGATGATATTGAAGAAGAAGATGATGTAGAGGAGTAGTTATTTCATGTGTCGGATGAAGACGTCATAGAATTTCAAGTAAATGTTCTAGACAATGTTATGGATGAAGATGATATCGACAATGTTTTAGATGACAAACTTAAAGAAGTCAAACCAAATGTAGGAGACGATGTTCCTGATGATGATATAGACAATGATATGATTGGAAATGACGACATTGATGATGATGTTGATATGACCAATCCTTTCAACATCAATTATGAATTGAATGATATAGATGTTGAGTTGGATGAAGAAGAATATTAAGTCTATCCAAATGTTGAAATGCATAAGGTATGTATTTATATGTTTTCAATTGATTTATTCTCTTTTATTTACCTAATTTTTTTTTCTTAGTTTCTATGTTTGATTCTTACTATGTTGATTCTTAAGAGTGATGTGAGGGGGGGACAGAGACCATATGATCTTCCACCTTCATGTGGTTGGCCTTGTTCAGTAGAGAATATATTATTCTTGAAACCAAGAGATTCTCATTCAAGTTTATACCATCATCTCCAATTTTAACCTTGGTTCATCTAACAATTTTCAAGGTTTTCCATTAATTACCAATTAGTGGAAATTATTCTTTAATTTGACCCTGTGTAGAGTGACCTGTGAATGGGGCCAACATTGAAATATTTTCAGTTTGTTTTTGTATGCACTGAAATTTGATATGGTTATAGTAGATGCATGATTTGACGGTATGTAAGGGTTTCTAGACTCAAATATGACTCACACAAAGAATTCGACAATCAAACAATAAAATTAGAACCTAACTGTGAAGGAGATGAATTATCCATCATTGTATTTGTCATCATCGTTATCATTGTATTGCAATGAATTCATTTCAATGAACATGTTCATTAGTCCTATAGCATCTTCATTGTAACTTTCCAAAAACAACGACCAGTGAAAGGGGCCAACATTGAATTTTTTCAAACTATGCTTCTCCAAGTCATGGACATGGTATGAGAGGAATTATATATGTCTTAAGGCATACAATACAATTTTAGGACTCCCAAAACATGCATAGGATCTAAAACCACCACATAGATCCTATAAATTAAATCTTTGGCCTATGTATACTCATAATGGCACCATCACAAGGTTGTAATTAGTGGAAATTATTCTTTAATTTAACCCTTGTAGAGTGACCTATGAATGGGGCCAACATTGAATTTTTTTCATTTTGTGCTTGTATGCACTAAAATTTGACATGGTTATAGTAGATGCATGTGTTGATGGTATGGGAGGGTTTTGAGAGTCAAATACAACTCACACAAAGAATTTGACAATCAAATGACAAAATTAGAACCTAGTTGTGAAGGAGATGAAATTATCCATCATCGTATTGTGACAAGGCCGTTTCAATGAACATGTTCATCATTCCTATACCATATTCGTCGGAACTTTCTAGAAACAAAGACCAGTGAAAGGGGTTAGTGTTGAATATTTGAAAACTATGCTTCTCCAAGTCATGGATATGGTATGAGGAGGAACTATAGAAGTCTTAAGGAATACAATACACTTTTACGACTCCCAAACCATGCATAGGGTATAAAACTACCACATAGGCCCTATAAATGAAATCTTTGGCCTATGTTTTCTCATAATGGCACCATTACAAGGTTGTAATTAATGGAAATTATTATTTAATTTGACCCCACGCAAAGTGATCTGTGACTATATATCGTTTCATGCCTAGCTTATATGTGGTTATGTAATATTATAGCAATAACTATACTGATGCAGGAGCATCTCCAGCAGCAAGCGAGCGTGGGACAAACGCCATTTAATTTTTGGCACATGTTGAAAATGTTTGAATTGTTTTAAAAGTTTAGATGCGTAGACATTAATGTAATAGTTAAGAGGGTGCGTACTTCCATGTTGTAAACAGATTTTGAGCGATCCGCTCTCATCTGTAAGGTGTAGGGGCATTTATAGGTAGTTAATGTAAGTAGGTAGACTTAAATGCAGATTAGACAGTTTAGAGCATAGTAGGGAAAACCGACTATAGACACCCTCATCTTGTATCATTTGTAACATTAGCAACCTTATCGATTGAGAAGAGGGCATAGAGGAGAAGAAGCAGAGAGCTATGTAGAAGAGCCCATGTACAAAAGTTCTGAGATTAATACATGAAGCTTTGGCTTAGGCTCATGGTGTTCTGATGCTTTCCTGTGTATACATGATAAATGTTATGCTCATGGTTGTTTTACTCTTTATGTTGTACATTTTCTTTTATGCTATGTATGTATGATTTCATGTTGAGTATTTGAAGCCTGAGAGAGTGAGGGAATGAGTTTCAATTGTTTCTCTATCTGAGCAAGAGTTCCTGCAAGGAGTGCAGTGGAGCGTCCGCAAGGAGTGCGTTGACGGGTTCAGAGTTCATCTCTGAAAAGCTCAGGAGGGATATCATTGTTCTCATTTCTCGCGAAAATACAAGTCAAGCATAGGAGTCGTGCAAGGGGTGCGCAGGCTGGTTGAAAGCTCAGAACTTGTCAACAGAGAGAAGGATTGAAGGGTTTCCACAAGGAGTGCATGCATGAGTTTTCTTTGAAGACTCGAAGTTGTAAAAGAAGCTCAAGAGAGTTAGTTCTTGTAACATGTTCAAGGGAAGGTAGAAATTAAACATGTTTGAAGGGAGACAGAGTGAATTTGTTTCACAGAGGTCAAGTTCTAGCAAAAGAACGTTTGTTCATTTCATAGAAATTCTCAAGAGAAGGATCGGGTGGTCAAAAATCTCTGTGGAGAATTTGCAAAGTCCCGAGAGCCGTGAGATCTTACAGAGGAGCAAGAGGAGTTACGACGATTGTTTTCTAAAGAATAATATTAGGAGAGATAGGGTCGTAGATCCAAGCCAACGAGGGTCATTGGATTACTCGTGAACTTTCATTTTGGAGTTCGAAGGTTTGAGGGGGTAGAAGAATTCACGTCCAAAGATAGAAGACAGTGGAGTGGACAGGTGGCATACTTGTCAAGAAGTGAAGTCAGATTCGTTGACCATTTAGGGAGTTCGTGGGTTGGAGAACCGAAATCTTAGCTTCAGGATTCGCGGAATTGCGAAGTCCGAAATCCCAAAAAGGTGGAAAGTTCCATTGTGGGGCCAGCATTAGGAAACAAGTCGGAATTCATAATTTCAACATTTCAGGGAACGGGATATCAGGATATTTGTTCCAGGATTCCCGAAATCTCAAAACACGATATAAGTGTGGAGGATAACGAGATCTACATTTCGACGAATCAACAATTTGAGTTTCGGAAGTCGAAGAGTCGAGACATTTGGTAATAGGATTCGTGAAGTCACGACATCTGAAGTTCTGAAATAGTGAAGGACGTGATCACATAGTGGATCGAAGAATTTGAATTGGTGCTTAGCATTTGCACACGCGGGCTCAATTCATAAGGACCTGTGGTGACACCATCGCAGGAGTGTTTGATTTCCCAAAAAGAAATCAAAGAGTGAGTTAGATTCAAAGGGTAGAAGAAGAGTGATCCTGAGCGGACCTTAACCTGAGGGTTGGGGGTCTTGCACCATCTAGTATTAGAGCATAGGAAAATTTTCTTTGCTTTCTATAGAAGGGAAAATAAAGATTTTCAGCCATGCCACTGAGAATAAGAGACAGGCAAATGTCTGATCCACAAGAGGAAAGGGAAATGCCAAGAAGGAGGGGCAGGCAATTACCTAAGCCACCAAGGGCAAGAGAAATGCGTGAAATGCATGCTAGGTTGGATGCCATGGAATTATCACAGAGGCACACAGTCGGTGTTGGAGATATCAGTGATTCAGAAAGTGAAAATGAAGTTGGACATGAAGGAGAAGAAGTTGCAGCAGAAGATGTAGCAAATGAACGCCTACTCAGGGTTGTTGCAAGGATGGGTGCCAGGGAAAAAATGGACATTCCAATATATGAGGGAAACTTGGATGTTGAAGAGCTTCTAGACTGGATTAGAGCTCTAGACACGTATTTTGACTATGAAGATGTCGAGGAAGACAAGAAAGGAAAACATGTTGTCACAAGACTTAAAGGACATGCAACATTATGGTGGGATGAACTACAAGCTGACAGACGCTGCAAAGGCAAGCAGAAAATCTAGAGTTGGGATAGAATGATCACGAAGATGAAGGCAAAATTCATACCCAAGGATTACCAAATTACTATGTTTCGGAGATTGCAGAATTTGAGACAAAAGATGATGTCAGTGAAGGAGTACACTAAAGAGTTCTACAAACTAAACATCAGGGCAGGTCATCACGAAAGTGATGATGAAAAGGTTCCTAGGTATATGAATGGTCTAAGATATGACATTCAATATGATATGAACATGATGACCATCAGAACGGTGGAAGATGCTTATCAGATGGCTCTAAAAGTTGAAGAGAAGCTGAGCCAAAAGCAGGGTCAAAGAGGCTGAGGCAGAAGCCAACCCAGAAGAAGAACAATTATCCAAGATAGGAATCATAAGTCTAAGGAAGAGTGGAAGAAACCTCAACCTCAAACTGAGAGAGGTGGAAGCTCACAAAGAGGGCAGTATGCCGAACAGAGGGGACAGTACACTGATAACAACACTTTTCCTCATGCTAGAGGAAGAGGAAGAAGCAGAGGAGGAGTAATAAAATGCTTCAAATGTGGAAAGAATGGAAACAAATCTTATGAATGTTCATATAAGAGGAAATAAGGTGGTGAAATTCACATTGTCGATGCACAGAGGCAGAATGTTGAGGCAGAATATCACTGGTGATGAGGAAGGTTCTCTTAACTCCAGAAAAGGAGGGAGAGAATCCAGTGCAAAGGAACAGTCTTTTTCGGACTGCTTGCAAGACCAAAGACAGGGTATGAAAGGTCACCATGGACAGTGGTAGCACAGACAATCTCGTTTCTATAGAGATGGTAGAAAAGATGGAATTGGAGACTGTTGAACTTCCAAGTCCATACAGAGTTTCATGGCTACAAAAAGGACATTGGGTAAATGTCACTAAACAATGTTTAGTTGAATTTAAAATAGGAGGATATAACGATAAGATATTGTGTGATGTCATTCCCATGGATGTTTGTCATCTATTGTTGCGTAGACTGTGGCAATATGACAGGAATGTGGTTCATGATGGGAGAAAGAACACATACACCCTAGAGAAGAATGGGAGAACTCACATGTTGTTGTTGATCAAGGACAAAGAGGTGAAACCTAAAGTAAGCAACACTGTACTTCTCATGAGTGGGAAGGAACTTCTTAAGGAGGTTAAGAATAAGGAAGATCCACAATTCATTGTGGTCAGAAAGCCTAGAATTGTTTTAATTAGTACAAGAGTGGATGATTTACCAGAGGAAATCCAGAAGCTAATGGAGGAGTTTGTTGATATAGTCGTGGATGAACTACCTCGTTCGTTGCCACCAATCAGAAGTATAAGTCATCACATTGATCTCATACCTGGAGCTAGTTTACCAAAAAAATCAGCGTACAGATTGATGCCGCAAGAGAAAGAGGAGGTCAAAAGACAAGTCTAGGAACTAATGGACAAAGGATTGGTTAGAGAAATCTTGAGTCCATGTGTTGTTCTGACAGTTCTCAGTCCAAAGAAAGATGGGGGTTGGAGGATGTGTATAGACTCAAGGGAAATTAACAAGATTACCAACAGGTATAGATTTCCATTGCCAAGGATGGATGATTTAATGGATTGCTTGAGTGGGGCAAATTTTTTTTCAAAGATTGATTTGAAAAGTGGTTATCATCAAATTCGTATGAGAGAAGGTGATGAATGGAAGACAACCTTCAAGATGAATGAGGGACTATATGAATGGCTCGTTATGTCGTTTGGATTAACAAACATGCCAAGTACCTTCATGAGATTGATGAATGAAGTCCTGAAGGATTTCATCGGAAAATTTGTCATTGTGTATCATGACATACCGATTTTCAGTAAGACAGAGGCAGAGCATCTAACACATTTGGCTATAGTGATGAAGAGGCTACAACAAGAGAAGTTGCTGATAAATATGAAGAAATCCTCATTCATGAAGACAGAGCTCATTTATTTGGGTTTTGTTATTTCTGCAAATAAGTTGAAGATGGATCCAAATAAAGTGGAGGTGATTAAAAATTGGCCATCACCAAAGAGTATCTTTTAAGTTCGAAGTTTTCAAGGATTGGCTAGTTTCTACAGAAAATTCATCAGGAATTTTAGTGGAATTAGTGCACCAATGATGGACACAGTGAAGAAAAGACATAAATATTTTCACTAGACAAAAGAAGCAGAGAAAAAATGCAATTTGTTAAAGAGGAAGATTACTGAACATCCAATTATGATGTTGCCAGATTTCAGTAAGACGTTTCAGGTCAGGTGTGACGCTAGTGGATTTTCAATTGGAGCGGTTTTGAGTCAAGATGACAGGCCAGTTGCATACTTCAGTGAGAAACTGAATGAGGCGAAGGTTAAGTACTCCACGTATGACAAAGAATTTTATGCGGTCATACAAGCACTGAAGAAGTGGAGGCACTACTTGGTTCCTAAAGAGTTCATTTTGTACAGTGATAATCATGCTTTACAATTTGTAACTCAGCAGGATAAATTGAACTAGAAGCATGCAAAATGGGTTGAATACATGTAGAATTTTACTTTTGTAATTAAACATATTTCGGGAACTGCTAACGAAGTTGTTGATGCTTTGAGCAGGAAATGTTTGTTGATGCAGGAATTTAGAGTCAAAACATTGGGTTTTGATAATTTCAAGGACATGTACAAGGATGATCCAGATTTCAAAGAGGCATAAGAGGCATCTGAGAATCCAGTTCTCAGAGATAGAAGTCAATGGGCTGAATATATGATCCAGGATGGATTGTTATTTAGAGGCAATCAACTGTGTATTCCAAAATGCTCCATGAGGGAGAATCTGTTGAAGGAAAAACACAATGGAGGATTGGTCGGACATTTCGGTCATGATAAGACGTTCTCGAAGTTGAATGGCTCATATTTTTGGCCAGGGATGAGAGAAAATGTCAAAAGATTTGTGGACAGATGCAGAATTTGTCATCACACAAAAGGAAGGAAATAGAACACAGGGTTATATCAGCCGTTACCCATACCAGAGAGGTCGTGGGATGCAGTAAGCATGGATTTTGTGTTGGGATTGCCAAGAATGCAGAGAGGGTTTGATTCAATCTTTGTGGTAGTGGACAGATTTTTGAAAATGGCACATTTTATACCATGTCAGAAAACCAGTGAAGCAACTCATATCGCGAACATGTTTTTCAAAGAAGTGGTCAGACTTCACGACTTACCAAGAAGTATAGTTTCAGATCGAGACACCAAGTTTGTGGGACATTTCTGGAGGACCTTATGGAAGAAGCTGGGGATGAGTTTGTCCTTTATCTCAGCTTATCATCCTCAGATAGATGGGCAGACAGAAGTTGTGAACAGAAGCTTGGGAGATTTACTAAGGATCCTAGTGACTGAACATCACTGTCAGTGGGATCACATTCTGCCACATGTGGCATTTGTTTATAATGATTCGATCAATAGAAGCATGGGGCAGAGTCCATTTCAGATTGTTTATGGAATGCAACCCAAGGGAGTTTCTGAACTGAAAGATTCAAAACAAGATGAAACTAGAAGTGCTAGTGCAGAAGATTTTGTAGAGGCAATGAAGGAAATTCACAGCCAAGTGAAGAGGCGATTGCAGAATTCAAGCCAGGAGTATAAACATAGAGTAGATCAACACAAGCAACAACTTCAGTTCAAAGTTGGTGATTTGATTCTTGCACACTTGAAAAAGGAAAGTTTCCCAAGGGGAACGTATAACAAACTAAAGATGAAGAAGATTGGACCATGCAGGATCATAAGGAAATTTGGGGCGAATGCATATGATATTGAATTACCCGAGGGGATCGAAATTTCACCGATATTCAACATCTCAGATTTGTACCCTTACAAAGATGGAAGAGCGGGAGAAGACAGTGAACAGACAAAGGTTTAGTGGGCTAAACAAATGCCTGTAGCTGAAAAGCCATAGATGGAGAGAATACTTGACAAGAGAGTCAGCAAGAGGACCAGGAGAAAAGAATATTTCGAATACTTGGTCAAATGGAAGGGACATCCAGTTGAAGATGCCAGCTGGGAGAATGAAGCAAACATTCAAAATCATGGGCAGACAGTGCAATAGCTCATGAACAGGAGTTCATGCAAATTTTCAAGCGAGGGAGTATGATGCAAGAGCATCGCCAGCAGCATGCGACCATGGGACAAACGTCATTTCATTTTTGGCACATGTTGAAAATGCTTGAATTTTTTTAAAAGTTTGGATTCCCAGACATTAATGTAATAGTTAAGAGGTTGCGTACTTCCATGTTGTAAACAGATCTTGAGCGATCCTCTCTCATCTGTAAGGTGTAGGGGCATTTATAGGCAGTTAATGTAAGTAGGTAGATTTAAATGCAAATTAGACAATTTAGAGTGTAGGAGGGAAAACCGACTATAGACACCCTCATCTTGTATCATTTGTAACATTAACAACCTTATTGATTGAGAAGAGGGCATAGAGGAGAAGAATTAGAGAGTTGTGTAGAAGAGCCCATGTACAGAAGTTCTGAGATTAATACATGAAGCTTTGATTCAAACTCATGGTGTTCTGATGCTTTCCTATGTATACATGCTAAATGTTATGCTCATGGTTGTTTTACTCTTTATGTTGTACATTTTCTTTTATGCTATGTATGTATGATTTCATGTTGAGTATTTGAAGTCTAAGAGAGAAAGGGAATGAGTTTCAATTGTTTCTCTATCTGAGAAAGAGTTCCTGCAAGGAGTGCAGTGGAGCGTCCGCAAGGAGAGCGTTGATGGGTTCAGAGTTCATCTCTGAAAAGCTCAGGAGGGATATCATTGTTCTCATTTCTCGCAAAACTGCAAGTCAGGCACAGGAGTCGTGCAAGGGGTGCACAGGCTGGTTGAAAGCTCAGAACTTGTCAACAGAGAGAAGAGTTGAAGGGTTGCCGCAAGGAGTGCGTGCAGAAGTTTTTTTTAAGACTCGAAGTTGCGAAAGAAGCTCAAGAGAGTTAGTGCTTGTAACATGTTCAAGGGAAGGTATAAATTAAACCTGTTTGAAGGGAGACATACCGAATTTGTTTTGCAGAGGTCAAGTTCTAGCGAAAGAACATTTGTTCATTTCGTAGAAATTCTCACGAGAAGGATCGGGCGGTCGAAAATCTCTGTGGAGAATTTGCAAAGTCTCGAGAGTCATGAGATCTTGCAGAGGAGAAAGAGGAGTTACGAAAATTGTTTTCTGAAGAATAAGATTAGGAGAGATAGGGTCATAGATCCAAGCCAACGAGGGTCATTGGATTACTCGTGAACTTTCATTTCGAAGTTTCGAGGTTTGAGGGGGTAGAAGAATTTGCGTTCAAAGATAGAAGATAGTGGAGTGGACAGGTGGCGTACTTGTCAAGAAGCGAAGTCAGATTCGTTGACCATTTCGAGAGTTCGTGGGTTGGAGAACCGAAAGCTTAGCATCAAAATTCACGGAATTGTGAAGTCCGAAATCCCGAACAGGAGAAAAGTTTCGTTGTGGGGCCAGCACTAGGAAACGTGTTGGAATTTGGCATTTCGGCATTTCAGGGAACAAGAGATCGGGATATTTGTTCTGGGGTTCCCGAAATCGCAAAATGCGATATAAGTGTGGAGGATAACGAGGTCTACATTTTGGCAAATCAGCAATTCGAGTTTCGGAAGTCGAAGAGTCGAGACATTCGGTAACAGGAGTCGCGAAGTCATGACATCTGAAGTTTCGAAATAGTGAAGGACTCGATCACATAGTGGATCGAAGAATTTGAATTGTTGCTTAGCATTTGTACACGCGGTCTCAATTCATAAGGACCTATGGTGACACCATCGCAGGAGTGTTTGATTTCTTGAAAAGAAATCAAAGAGTCAGTTAGACTCAAAGTGCAGAAGAAGAGTGATCCTGAGTGGACCTTAACCCAAGGGTTGGGGGTCTTCCACCATATAGTTATATTTTGAGTATTGCCAATATGTGATTTTTATCTTTCCCCTTGCTTATCTTTACATCCTAATAATTTGCATTGGCTCTTTTATGATCAAGTTGATCATAGTAGGGTTGATAGTTTTTTGCATTGAGAGAAGTGAAGTTTATCTATAATGAGTATACCAACAAATGCTCAACTATGGAAAATTAAGAACATAGCCTTAAAAATAACCTTAATATTAGTCAATCGTGGTACGTACAAAAGTCACATTTTCTACCCAAGCCCTACCTACCAACACATTTAGCAGCTAATATAATGAATGCCACCTTTTCTCCCACACTAGATTCAAAGTGAAGTTAGTGTTTGTTAGTGCAATCATGGGAACACACATATCGATACATATTATATAAAGGCTTTGTATATCGCATAATATCCACATATGAAAACAAATCATTCAACCTACAAGGTGAGGACTAGACTCCTCATGGCTTATATCCTTATTTTATATGGTTAACCCTTTGTGTTTTTCTAGTAAGTAGATTTTGTCAAAAAGAATGAAAATTGCAAATGTTTATATTCAAAAAATTGGAGATAGAACTTAGGACTTATGTACAATTGACCTTTGGGATTTGCAAAGGAGATATACTTTGAACCTCACAGTTAGATTTTAAGCATATGGTGAAGTTTAAAATACACTCCAAGATGAATATAGATATAGGGTTTTAGTTTGTAACACGAGGACCATATGGAGAATTTGGAGCTCTAAAGTTATAATGCAAAAAATACTTTAAATATTTCAAGTGGTTTTGGTTTCGATATTTTCTCTTCAAAACTATTTGTGAGTGTTGTTATCTAAGTTTTTGATAGGTAATTGTTGCATCTTTATTAGCTATCTAACATAATAGATGTTCGTTTGTTGAATTCATTTTCTTCTTTTCTAACCTTTAATCAAATATTCAATTCTAAATTGCTAATTGTGGTTATGGTATAATTATGCCATGTTTTATTTTAATTTATATTCAACTTAGCTATCTTAGTTTTAGATTTCATTTTGTTTTATTGTTGAAGTAACATTGAAAGATTTTTTTGAATATACAAACTAACATTCACTTTGAGAGGTTGATGTGTTGCCCTGATCGTCAAAGTTTGTTCATTTCAGTTCTTGCTTCCAATGTCCTTCAATTGGCATAGCATAATAGTTTAATGTATGCTCCTATAATGAACTTAGACTTTCAATACAATAGGAGAGTCGAAGTTTACCAAACCCTCTATGCCTTGAATTTTTAATGTAGTTTCAAAACTATTGGTTGAATACTAATATCTTTACCATGGAAGTATTAGGTTAACATCCCTTCAGTTCCCTTAGGAATAATCATAAAAAGAATTGATAAAAGGAATAGTGGTTAGTTTTGCTTCATATAAAAATGCACAATCATCATATATCAAATAAATGAATCAATAAGGCAATGTTCACCTTTAATGAATTCACATGCTTATTTTTATAGGGTTTAGTGGATAAAAATCAAGTTTCTCACCTTGTGCCTAGTGACAAGAATATAAATGAGATTTCACTACATCATCCAACAAATACAAATCTTCTCTTGGATACAAGGGGATTTGTTTTAAGCCTTTTCTTGAGGGTTGTTTGAACAAATTATGGCAAGTTGAGCCCAAGAAAATTGTTTGAACAAATTGTCATTACCATAATCAACATTGTCCTCGGTATCATAATCATCATTTTTGTCGTGGTCATCATCATTGTCATCATTATCATCGTTTTCATCATCATTGTCTTCATCATCGTCTTCATCATAATTGTACCAGTCATCATCATCATTGTTGTCATTGTCATCATCATTGTCATCATCATCGTCATTTCCATTTTCATGATCATAATCAAATCATCATTGTCGTGATCATTATCATCTTTGTCATTGTGACCACAAGTAATAAACATTGTCAGTATCCTACTCCTCATCATCATCGTCATATTTAACGTCATCATCACCATTTTCATCACATTCATTCTCATCATTGTCATCGTCATCGTCGTCGTCATTGTCATCACCATAATCAACATTGTCGTTTTCATCGTCATCGCCATCATCATCGTGGTCATTGTCATTGTTATGTGGGTTAGTGATTATGTGGGTTATTAAGCTTATGGGATATCGACTAGAAAGGTTAGGGTTTATTAAGGTTATAGGCCAGGTGTTAGTAGTTATAGATTAGTAGTGATAGGAGTTAGGAATTATTATAATATATGTGTGTGTGTGTGTGTTTATATTAATTAATGTATATTGATTTATTATATATGATTTATATAGAATATATATTATTTGTGTTATAAAAAAACATAACAAAAAATAACAAAACAAAGAACCCATGTCATTCGATAGAGGAGGCCTAGAGGTAGAGAAAACCTGACAACGATAGAGGAAGAGAAAACCCAACAAATCCCCACATTGATGGAGGAGGCCCTATCCATACACTATCCCACAATGATCACGTTGTGGAGTGTAGACATTAGAGCTGCAGACATGTCGCCAAAATTGGTATTTTCTTTCTATCATTTTCACCCCTTTTTAGCCTCTTAGTATGGTTTTTAGGTAGATATATATGGATTCAGGCATAGGAAAGGTGGAGACTAAAATGGATTTTTGACTATAGAACTCTCAGTGGCTATAACCCGCAATGGCCTTGGCCTTTTTTAAATCAAGGGTTTGCAAACCTTGAGCTAACTTTGTAGTGTGAACCATACTTCTCACCATAATGTTTGAGAATTTGAATGAAGTAGTAACAAATTATTTTATTTTCTTGCCTTCAAAAAATGAAGGCCACTTATGGTACTGTCTACATAATTCATTTAGAAAAAGCCTTCATTCATGAACCTAGGTAAGAAATATAGTTTCCTCTAAAAACAATATAGTCGAATGTATGTATTTATCTCCTTGAAAATAAATTCACCTTTCCCATGAAGGAGGGATCAAGATTCTTTCGTTAATTTTTATGGGGCATGCCTAATCAATATATGTCTAAATCTTGCTATATACCAATCCTAAACTTTGTAAAAAATGAAAGGGGCCTTATGCAGGTTTCATATCCTCTTTTTCCCAAGGTAAATCCAATGGGATGCCTGACTCTACTGATGATAGCCTCATTCACTTGTATTTCCATACCTCTTACAATAGTAATGTAGTCCTAACTTTTGACATTTTGGAACTTATGTAAAAAATTGAATGTTAACTCTTCATTATTATTTGGAGATCTCTCTTCTCCATAATACTCATCCATCATCACAAGATTTGGAATCACCACTTGAGATGATCTTGACCATGGTCCTTAATCATCCCTTTGGGGTGGGGAATTCATATCCTTTCTATAGGTGTAAACGAAAACAACTATGTCCACTTTTTTTGAGATTAGATCTAGAAAGGAAATGAGTTATGGAACCCTATCATGTTCAACCAAATTATGAGATTGTAGTAATAGACAATGATTAGTTATAGCAGATAAGTTTAAGTGGGTATCTCAGATCTGTTGAAAATGGAGTTGAATATAACAAATAATATCTAACAATGTTGGAGAGCTTAAACAATCCCAAAATCAGCTCCCTTCCAGCAGCAAAAGATGCAATGATGTGTGGGTTATAGATTCATCTAAGGTGACTAAATAATTGACAAGTGAATGGTTATTCGAAGCAATGATAATAGCATTATTTTTTGTCAAAAGGTATGAGGAACCTTCCAACAAGACCATAATGCTCATTGTACTGTGAAAACTTATGACAGAGATATATCCAAGGCTCTTGAAGTAACACCCTTCGGAACTTGGAAATCGCTACCACATGTTTATCAAATAGTTTAAAAAATTTAAGTTTGTTTATTAATATAATTTTTCCATTTTTCCATTTCTACTTAATTTAATCTCTTCAAATGTCAATCAACTGAAACAGTTTAACATACAACAAGGGACTGGAATTTCACCATGCATCCCACATCACATGAAGTGAAACCATAACATGGAGTGCAAACTTTCATAGTGACCCAAAACTTAACAATGATGACTCTGTAGATGTTGGAAACTTTGAAAAGGGCATCTGCAACTTACCATGATTGACCAAATCAAGCTTAAATGTTCAGATAGATGTTAGGTAAGGAAGAAGATTTCTAAATAAATATTTTGTGAGGAATGAACATGACGAAAGTGTGACCCAAAAAAGAAACAAAGGGCACCTTGTCTAGGTTCTAAACATAAAATGGGGAAAACACATTCATACACCTAGGTAAGGGGATAACCAATGGGGAATTACCAATGCCAATAATCCATATCTAGATGCAAAATTCATCCACTACATTTTTCATGGTGTATACTTGGTTAAAAAATCATTTTCCTAATTGATATCGACACATGGTGTGAGTAATAGGATTTTCATACTCTTACACCCTTGTTTCTCATGGCCCATGGATCAAAGAGGGTGTTTTTTTGGAATTTCCTATGTCGTTTCCCTCTAAATAGTGGTTTTGTAGTGAAAATCAATGGGTTTATTCTAATAGAAATGACACCTTGTCGAACACCTAGAAAAACACCTAGAAATTGCATTATGGTGTTCCAAATTCTATTTAATTTTGTCCTTTCATCCTTATTAGAAGTTTTTTTTCTCGTTCTCTTATGCATTGAAACTCTCTCATATCAACACTAATATTGTTATCTATTGGTCTTGCCTCTTTCTATCACACTCTTAGAATGATTTTGTATTTTTTCTTGTTCAACCCTCCACCATTTAAAGGCTTCCTCAATAGGTTATCATGTTCATTACCTTTCTCTTCCCTTACTATATTTAGTAGTTTCTCCTAGGGTATTCCTGTCTCTACCCATCCTACACCTTGATCAATTAAAATCACCACCTCAAGGGAGGTTCCAACACAAATAGTAAGTGAGAAAGGTAACTTCTTACTAAGAGAACTTGGTACACCATACTTACATTTATGGTTTATATGTATGTTTGGTAGCTTGTGTTATTTCATTGATTTTATATTTCTAGATAGTATTTCTAAGCCTATTTTACTCATACTGACACATTAATATATATTAAACATGGTTTCTATCCTTCCTTATATACTTGGTTGTTCCATTTCCTTACATAAAGTATCTTTCATCTTGCTTATTTAGTTAGTTTTTTTTTATTAAACATCTTAGGTAAGAGCTCCAACTCCCTTAGGGTGGTGAATAAACCCTAGGGCCTCTTCTAGTTTGCTTGTTGACCATAAGGAAATGAGTTAATTGTTGGTACCTCTTAGTCATAGGTACCAAGAAATTTAAAAATACTGACATGGAAAATTATGTGGTTGATAATTCCTCTCCTAATATCTCTCACTCCACGTGCCTCCAAGTTTTTCAGCTTTAGGTTTCCCAAGGTAGTATATTTTCACAAGGTTGTCATGATCAACACCTTGATATTTCCCCTAACAAATACCAAGCCCAAATCATGGGAGATTCAAACCTGTTTTTGTGTCTTGACATCTATGTCACTCTAATAGATATCCCCTCAACCCAAACCATTGACCACCATTTGACCAATGAGCTTAGCTAATCTATCTCCCAAGGGATCACCATCCCTCTTCAACTTATCTCCATTTAATTAGTATGCCACCTATAGTAGTGGTACCCTAACATGTCTCCTCTTAGTGATTTATGGGATTCCTCAATTTTTTCCTACAAGACATGACCGAACTAAATTTTGGTTCCATTGCTCGACCATCCCTCTATCTCGATCATTTAGTTCCTTGGATCTTGGAACTATTGCAAGGATTCCCTAAAAATTTCATCAAACTTACACTTCAACCATTCAAAATAGCCAAGAAAAAATCCTACATCTAGTAATCATCCCTTCCAATAGGTTCCAAAAAACTTCCAATCACAATTCAACGAAATTTCAACTTCATCACACATTCATAACCCTATAATACACCAACTCAAAATTTAATTCCCCCTCCGATATTTTAGTTCTATTAAAGTATGAATAAACTTATATCTAAACCTTTTGGACAAAATTTAATGCTAACGAACACACAACCTTTTAGCCAGTCTTACATTCCAACTACAACACAACCTCAAAAGACAAACTTCTAAAAATGTTGGAACTTGAGTGTAAACATGTTCAACAATTCCCCTCTTCATAACTACAACATGAGAACTCAACCTAACTCGTGTGGTGGTGATGGTATACTACCTTCAAACATTAATGATACCCATTTTGACATCTTTCCAAACCAAAAATCAAATAATCTAAGATGAAGTAGAGGTGGCATGTGCTTTCCTTGCCAACAATCCTAGCAAAAATCCATGCAACTTCCTAGTATGGATTTCTTAAGTTTGTAATGTCATTTTGTTAGGATATGATTTTATTAGTGATTGAATGCATCAACCATTTCCTAATAATAGAAACTCTTTCACAATTTGCATTCATGAAGAAATTTGTGTCTTTAACCTTGAAAATCTGAGTTGGTGCAAGGAGTCTTAACATATTTATAAATGTGGAAATCACCAAAGATATAGGTGACTTGTCAACTTTGTTCACTCTGATAATTTGATGCTTGGAATAAAAAAATTTAGAGCACCAATGGATTACTTCTTGGAAATCATATACTTCAAGAATGCAACTAGCCTGGGCCAAAACTGGCATACACACTTTATAATCTCCCTATGAGTGCTCCTCCATCCTTGAATACCACTTGTAGGCTACAAACCAACACTACAAGTAAAAGACCCTATAGCAGAGGTTTTTGTAGAAGCCCCTATAAAAATAGCCCAAAAATTTGTTTGTAGTGGAGGTGCACGACTGGATGTTTTAACATATTTTTTTTTACAGTGCATTTATAAGACTATACCACGCCGGTGCACCACCAGAAATCAATGCACTGATACTAATAGACAATGGTGCACCATTGCAAAGTTATTAAAAAAAAATAGAAAACAACAGTGCACATAATATAAAACAAGCTTGCAAGCATCGATGCACACGCAATGGGCACACTAGTGCACAACAAATAGGTGCACCGTCTTCGCATTTTCCCTTTTGAAAATGCATAACGGTGTGTCATTGTCCATTGGGCACACTGATGCGTTCCAAAATGGTGCACCGTTGTAGGTTTTTGTTTTAAATAACGGTGTGTTGTTTGCAGCTTTGTGCTACCAGAAATCAACACACCGGTGCAAATAGACAATGATGCACCATTGCAGATTTATTTTAAAAAAATAAAAAACAATAGTGTGCATCATATAAAAGAATCTCGTGAGCACCAGTTCACACGAAACGGGCGCACTAGTGCACAACAAACAGGTGCACAGTCTTTCCATTTTTTCTTTAAAAATGCGTAGCAGTGTACCTTTGTCCTCTGGGCACACCGATGCATTCTAAAATGGTGCATTGTCACATGGTTTTTAAAAAAAAAGGTTGCATTCTTTGCAGCGGTGAGCACCAATGCGCTTAATGTGAGTGCACAAGAACAGGGGTAAATAATAAAAAAAAAAAATCGACCGTAAAAAACCAATTTTACCATTTCCAGTGCAGAGAAGCACTCAAGCCCGGTGCCACATTTTCCCAACTGAAGTGCACTGTCGTCGGTGCTTTTGTTGCTTGCTTTTTTTTTCGATCGGTACTCGGTTCGTGGGATTCCAATTTTTCCATATAGTGGGAAAATTTGGTTTTTTTAACTACATCCCAACCATGCCTCCTCGATGAGAAAATGTCCCGGTAAATTCTTTGTTTCTTTGTACATTATATTTTTACCAGATTAAATTGTGAAATTGAGTAAAATTTGCATTGTTTTTCAATTTTATTTTTTTCTACATGGTGCATTCGAGCCATTCGACTCGCACCACGTGCGTGCACCCTGTAAAATTTACAGGGTGCACCGAAAATGTATAGTTCATTTTCACTAGTGTGTCGTAATACAAAATGCACTGTTGCATAGTTATAAACGACGCACCAGTGCGTTCATAATAAATGACACACCGGTACGTTCATAATAAGCGATGCACTATCGAAAATAAATAGTTTCCATTAAACGGAGCATTGTTTATAGTGAACACATCGGTGCATTCATAAAACTATACGCATCGGTGCCACTACATATTTGTACCTTCCCCTTTTTCTTATATCTTGAAGCTCTACACATATGCATCCTCCCCTTTCAATCAAGTTTAAGAGCTAAGATAAAATAAATTTGTGCGAGCAGATAACTTTTTAGTACATATGCACATATCACTCTTCAGAAAGAATGAACATATCACTTCCAGATGAAGTGGTTGCATGGCTATTTGAAAGTGGTTTCTTGAATGCTATGTGTTTCATTCTCACCTAAATAGGTGATGAGACAAAAAAAAAAAAAAAACATGGAGTCACTTCTTAACACTGTTTAATACATTGCCATTCATTTATGTGAATTCATGTCGATCATTGACATTTTTTTTTCTAGATGATAAGGTTAACATGCATTGATAAAGTTAACATGCATTGTATATATATATTTTAAATATTTTTATTTGTAATTTGAATTTGTTAGTTTTATAAATATATCCTTACACTTGGGTTAATTTAGTCAAATTACAAGTTTTAGGGCCAATCATAAAACCAAACAATGTAATTTACAAATTCAAAATGTAGTTTTTAATTTTTATAATAAGTAGTTGTTTTAACCTTTCACAAATTTAGGGGAAAAGGAGAAAGTATTACAAAGTCTATGCTAACCCAAAACTATGGTTTAGGCCAATCATAAAACCAAACAATGTAATTTACAAATTCAAAAATAGTTTTTTTATTTTTATAATAAATAGTTGTTTCTAACCTTTCACAAACTTAGGGGAAAAGGAGAAAGTATTACAAAGTCTATGCTGACCCAAAACTATGGTCCCCACTATGGCAAGGACTAATAACAAGAAGCACTAATTGATGTGGTTTTGAATTTCCCATAAATATTCATATGTACCAAGTTAAGCGATCCACTGAATAACTTAATACACTACCCTTAGAAGTTTTCCCACCAATGCACAACTTTGAAATAATTTCGAATCATTATTAACTTCAAGCATGTCGATGTTTCAAACAATCTTTGTTTATATCTCATGACCAAATTCCAAGCCTCAATTTATATAAGTCATCTATGTTAAACAATCACAAACATCAAGAGGCCAAGTCATTTCACCTATTGATCGTATTGCCGACACTAACATGTTGTCAACATTTTTATTATGAAATATAGGGCCATTGGTCAAACTCCTTTAGTAAATGGATTTTCACTTTTATAATAAGCAACTAATATTTTCAAACATGACTTTTATACAATATATACTTCACTATTTTGGGATATTTTCAAACATGACTTTTATACAATATGTACTTCATTATTTTGGGATATGAATTACA